>VXBR01006352.1:2917923-3042313 GCA_013400215.1 Cisticola juncidis | reverse complement strand
TTTTTTTTTTTTTTTAAATATTAGGTGAGATTTTTTTGGTGCTTCATTTTTGACATTGCATCACTATATTTCAAAATGCAAAACTGGATCGAAGACCTGATGGCCCCAAGGTTTAATTGAAGTCTCCTGAACTCATCTCAAATGACAAGTTGGCCTCTTCAAACAGAAGAGTAAAATCAATATTTAAAAAAAATGTACTGTACCTTATTCCGGAAAGTATATTCTGGAACTTTTTCCAAGTAAAGTTTATAAAGAAAAAATGTTAGATAACCTTTTTGAGGAAAGGAGCCCAAGGATATATGTGCTACACCCTTCTTTCTATGTGTGCCACTTGACAGGCAGTGCTCTCTATTTGGCTAAATGTGTTTTAATTACAGAAGAATAGAGTTTAGAAGGAAAGAAAAGATGTAAGGTTGAAAAAGATGAATATATTTCATAGTTTATTTTGGGAAGCAGGCCCAGTTCAAGATGAATGCTGAGGTAAAGTTAAGTGAGAGTGAGAAAACAGTAGTTTGAAATAGTTTTTGTGTATGAATAAAAAGTTAAGCATTGTAGATTTTTTTATCCCACTTCAGACCAGCATGTTCCAGTAGGAAATTTCTGTTTATCCTTAGAAAAATACAGGGACAGTATATGTATGCTGGCAACCAGTCACTTTTGGGGTTCTGTAGAGCCCTGTCTTAGGCCCTGTGCTCTTCAACAACTTCAGAAAGGACCTTAACACAGGACTTGAAGAGACACTAAACAAGTTTGCTGAGGATACAAAATTAGGAGAAGCTGTTGAATCCTTCGAAGACAAAGAGGCCTTGTAGAGAGACTATGATAAATTACAGGCCTGGGAATTTGCTAATTATAGAAGCTTAACAAGGGCAAGTGCTGGATTCTGCACCTGGAAATGAATGTATGTACAGACTGGGGAATAGGATGCTGGACAGCAGTGCTGTGGAAAAGGACCTTGGGATTGTAGTAGAGAGAAAGTTGAACATGGGTCAACAGTGCCCAGGCAGCCAGGAGGGGCAGATGAGTCCTGGGGTGCACCAAGCCCAGCATCGCCAGGAGGGCAGGGGAGGGGATTGTCCCACTCTGCTCTGAGCCAGGGTGGCCTCACCTCATGTTTTGTGTGTAGTTTTAGGTGTCACAATAAAGATATGAAGCCATTAACGTGTGTCCAAAGGAGGACAACAAAGCTGGTGAAGAGGAAAAGCTCTATGAGGAGGGGCTGAGGTCACTTGGTCTGTTCAGCCTGGTGGAGAGGAGACAGATACCTCATTGCAGCTACAACTTCCTTGTGACTTATCTGTTTTCTCTAATTACTGCTGACAGGAACAGAAAGAATGGCCTGAAGTTGTGTCAGGGGAAGTTTAGGTTGGATATCAGGAAAAGATTCTTCACCCAGTGTGTGGCTGTGCACTGGAACAGGCTCCCCAGGGAAATGGTCACAGCACCAGCCTGACAGAGTTCAAGAAGCATTTGAACAATGCTTTCAAGCACATTGTGAGACTCTTGTAGCTGTCTTGTGCAGGTCCAGGAGTTAGACTCAATGATTCCCTTGTGAGTTCTGTGCAATTTGGAATATTCTGCGATTTTGTATGGGCATGGGATCAGGAACACAGCTCACAGTTGGAGCTGAATTTGGTGAGGGGATGTGAGTAATAATAATAATAATAATAATAGCCAGAAAAAAAAGATTGAAGAAAACTTTCACCCCCAGGCTGGAGCTTATGGCAACCAACATGGAAAAGGCTGAGATATTCAACTCTTCCTTTTGCCTTAGTTTTCAATGGTAATACCTCTTTCCATATTTAAAGCTCTGAACTTCAGCTAGCTTATGTCAATCTTTCCACCCATTTGTACTCTCAGATCCTTCTTTGCAAGGCTGCTCACAATTCAATGAAACAGAAGTTCATCTTCCATTCCATACTCTTGTCTGGGATTGCCCCAATCCAGATGCAGGACTCTGCACTTGGTCTGGTTGAACCTCATGAGGTTCCCACAGACTCACTCTTTGAGCTTGACCAGATCCCTCTGGATGGCATCCCAGCATCCTGTCCTTTCAGGCATGTCAGCTGCACCACTCAACCTTCTGTTATTTGCAGAATTGCTGAGGATGCACTCACTCTTATCGTATGTCTTTGAAAAAGACTTTAAACGTTATTGATCCCAGTGTAGACCCCTGACAGACACTGTTTGTCACTCATCTCCATTTGGGTATTTGGTCTCCATCAAATCCTTTTCAAATACTTTTCTTCATTATTTGAAGCAGAAATAGTTTATAATTCATCTCTGATAAATCTCTGAACTTGTAACTCTCTCTCCTCCACTTTTTAAAAATGCTTTGTGATAGTTGAAGAGCTTACATTGGAGAAATTAATATTAACAAATCAAAAACCCAGCCATTTTTGTAGTGAGGTCTGTAATCTTCAGTCATATTTGGTTTGGCATATGGTTTGGCAGAAGGACAAGTAGTGTAATTGTGTGTGCCTGTTTACATCTCTTCTGCTGAGTGAAGGGATATAGGATGAGACATTAAAGTATATTTGGAGTATGACTGACAAAGACTTGAACATTACCACTTATCCACATTACCTGCTGATTGCTCTTGTAACTGACATAACTCTTGGTATAATTTATTCCAGGTTTATATACTATATAAATTAAAAATATCCTGATGGCTGACTTGATGAAGTAAAGTTTTTAAAAGAATATTTCTCTAATTTTAGCTAAACCTGAAATTAAACTTTATTATTACCTAACACATATATGTTCCAGTTTTAGACATTGTATTCAGAAGAATTAGCCAGCATTGTTTGTAAGATTTACAAAGCTTCAAATTTACCACATTATATTACAAAAGTTTTTTATTGAACTATTGAACTCAAATGGAATCATTCTAATATTTCCTCATTAAAATCAGCCTTCTGTTTATCTAAACTTTTATGAATAAGGAAGCAGCTTCATTCACATTTCCCAGATAATCCATCCTTAATGTGCATATCGTATTAGTGTGTGACATTTCCTGGATATTTGACTTGTATACATGAATATAAAAGGAGAAAGGGAAACATAGCCGCAGAAGAGGATAGAGCTTGGGGTACCATCGGCAAAATGAACTAGAACAGGCACAGAAGAAAATTAAAGGTGAAAGAAAGGAGAAAAGGGAAAAATAAAAACACGTCTGAGATATTAGAGACTGAAACAGAAGGAAGAAAGAGAAGAATTAAATCTAAGTATGAGAGGTGAAAAACCACACAGCTCTGATAAAAAAGACAACAGCAAATATAACTTGAAAGGCAAGAAAAGAGATATATATGTCTGGGAAAAAGAAAAACTACATTTTCTACTTCTGAAAATGTCTGAAAGAAGTTCAGACTTTAGGCATAGTAGATTAAATTTTTAATTCAAATCCCTATATTTAGTTCTTTGACAGATTTCCCATAACTGTGTTAATTTGGAAAAAAAAAAAGAACAGCTTTATGATACTTTAAAGGGTTGACTCGTTACATTTTGTATCAGTTCAAAAGTATACTCCTTGGGAGTACATACTGTATACTTTCTTGGTGGTCCAACAGTAAAGTTTTCAGAACATTCAGTAAAGAGATAATTTCCATGAATATATTATTCTAGGTTTATAAGAAATTAAGGGAGTCTTTTTAGTGAGATCATTCTTTTAATTGAAAAAAACGTGAACCTTTAAGATTTTCATTGTTCCTTTTTTTTAGTGTTCATGCATAATATTTAAAAATTCAACCAGAATTTTCAAATATTATGCATACTTTAAAGAATCAAAAAAGTTTTTAGCAGGCATTTGTTTCCCCAGAGATAGTTTGAAAAAACATGAACTTTGCCATCACCAGTTGCAGTTAACCGTTTAATTTAGAGGAAGGAGTTCTGGCAATGAAAAGAAAAATTGTATTTACAGATTTGTCACCTGGTAGTCACTTTCTTCTGAATGGAAGAAGTAATAAACAAGGAATTATTCTGTGTTAACAATAGCAATCTTTTATTGGATTTTCTAATTCGTGAATAGATCAATTTAGTTTAAAAGAAAAACAGCAGAGAAAACCAAAAATTCTCAGAAAAATGGCATAAGACAAATCACCCTACTGCAAGCCACAGCAACATAAAAATGTGAGAAAGACCAAAAAGATGATCTAGGCAACTACACATAGCCTTACTTCCATCCCTGGAAGAATGTGAAGTAACTTTCACAAAAACCCTGTAAATCTTGGAACATGTTTCTGAACATTTCAAGGAGATAAAGGTTATTAGAAGTAGTCAATAAGGATTTTCCAGGGATAAATCATGCCTGCCCAACTATTTGCCTTTTATAATAAAATGAATGGATTTGTGGACAAGGGAAGAGTAGTAGATGTCATTTATCTCTACTTTAGCAAGGTTTTTGACACTGTCTTCCATAATATTCTTGAACCCAAGCCAAGATATTACAGTATGGACGAGTGGATAATGAATCTGGAAAAGAGTTGTTTGGAAGATTAAGCCGAGAGGGCCATGATTAATGGGTGGTTCTCTGGCTGGAGGCCAGTGAAAAGTGCAGTACTGCACAGGTCTGTCCTGTGACTTCTCCTGCTTAACATCACTACCAACAGCAACAGACAACACACTCATCAAGTTTGCAGATGATGTGACAGTGGGGGCAGCAGTCAATGTGCTTCAGAGCAGAGCTGTCTCACAGGAGGACCTACACAAAAGGGGAAAAGTGGACAAACAAGAACACTATCAAATTCACCAAGGACAAATGCAAAGTCCCGCTCCTTGGAATGAATAGTCTTCTACAGATATGCACTGGACACTTCTTGGCTGAGGAAAAGCTCTGGAGAAAGGAGCTGGGTGTCCTGATGAAAAGCAAGTTGAAACTAAACCAGATGAAGAAAGAGAAGAACATCTGGGGCTACTCCAGCAGAAGCTAGAAAAACTAAGAAAAATATTATCTCCTTTTAGCCAGCATTCATTAGAAAATATCTGTGTCTAGCTATGGACCTTCAGTACAGAAATGACCGACAAATTTCAGTGAGTTCAGCAGCAGCCATGAGGGTGGTTTGCATCTGGAATGGCTGCTCCATGCAGAGAGACTGAGGGAGCAGCTGTCTTTCAGGCAGAGTTGGAGGTGACTTTGAGGACATGTCACAGCTACCCTAGGTCCTACAGTGAAATTATCAAGGAGATGTGACCAGGCTTTTCATAGTGTTGCATGGTGAAAGTGGCCTCAATTGAAAACAGAGGTTTTGAACTGGTTATGACCTTTTTACCCTAGAAAACACCAACTGTGAGAACTTTCCTGGACAGGCACTCTCCATCCTTGGAGGTTTTGGATAAATCCCTGAGAAACCTGTTTGGGCCAACACTGCCATGAGGACTGGAGAATGCCTGAGGTCCCTTCCACAATGAGTGATTCTTGGACTGTGACCTATGAGCACAGAGGTCCACCAGAGAGAGAGAAGGACAAACACCTATTCACTGAAACATCCTGTTCCCTGTTTCCTTGTGTGTAAAGTCCTTATTTCACTAATTTCAAACCATCTAGTTTCTTCAATAAATAGCCAGGACCTAAAAAAAAAGCCATAAAGTTTTAGGATGTGGCTATGATTTGTTCATACTGAGAATGAAAGGTAGATTATGAGTGAAAGACAGAGACACTCTGTGGTGTCCAGGGAGTAGCACTGCCCCTGCCATGTGGTCTAGCCTTCTCACATCCTTATCTCCTGGGTGACACAGTCAGACTCTAGCCCCACAATATAGTATAGGGAGTTTCTCATCTCAAGGCTGATCTCCCCACACAGAGTTTTTACAGCTCTGCTTTCTGGAAACATAAATTTTCCTTAACAAAACAAAACAAAAAAGCAAACCACAAACAAACAAACAAGAAAAACAAACAAACAACAACAAAAAAACCCATCAAAGTCCAAGAGTAGCTTATAGAGAAATACAGTTGTAGTTATAACAGTAATGAATGATTTACATATGACAGCTTGCATTTTTGCTGCAATGCCCCTTCTTGGTGCCTTATATGATCAATTTTTTTGTTGTTGTTGTTATCAATTGTCTTCCCATCACAAAGATTCATTTTCCTCAGTCTTTCACTAATTAATCTTGAAGTTTCCTCGTGGTTTTTCTGTTTAGGTTCATTTCACTGGTCCTTGCCAAACACTCATTTTTTCCCCCCTGTAGAGTATTGTCCTTTATTTAAGAATAGGCCAAGTAAAGTATAAAGGGAATATGCTTAAGATTCATACTAATTGACAATAAATAGCCCCTGGGACTCAGATGCTACAGCTGTCCCCATATTAGATCACTATTCAGATTATCAAGTTAAAATAATCCTTTCTGAAAACTCCACTGTACTGGGATACAAAGAAAAACATCAGACAGATCCTGAAAGCCTCCAGGGTGAATAATGTCTAGAATCTGTAGTGAGAAATGGGCCAAATGACAGCTGACTTAGTGTGGTCTGTTGATGGACCTGATATTCATTGCTTCTGTATTTTACAGGGAACTGCAACTGAATGTTTGCAGCTGACTGACTGTCAGCTTTAGTTCAGCAGGTCAAGGTGCACAGAGATGTGAAGCTCCCTATCATATCAATACTCTGTCTCCTGTGTATATTTTCTGAATTATGGCATATTAAATTCATGCATGCATGAATGTACAATATAGCGGCTAGAGACCTTAATGAGGGGGAGGGGAGTAGCTCAAATATTTTATCAGGCAAGTCTCCTGAGAGCTGTTTTATGCTGATTTTTGAGCTAAGTGGTTTCAGGCTATGGTAGAAGAGGAATATGTTGGAAGAATATATGTTAGAAAAAAGTGCTTTGTTCCTTCCCTAGTCTAATTCTTAATATCTCTGGAGAACTTTGTCTTGCTATTAGGTAATTGGTGTGGAAGATGCTTAAGAAAATAGACTCTTCTGATCTTCAGGTGCTTAGATTATGGCAGATAAACTATACATGTCCTCACTCAGTTGTAGGTCTCCTCAGTTAACTAGAGCCAAGGATTAGTTTTAGATTTTAAATAACTAAATCTCAACATAATATCACATTTTTAAATTTTGAATCTGGGTTCTCAGATAAATTATCACTTATTTTCTCATAGCACTCGTTTGAGAACAAAACACTGGAAATTAGAATGCCCATTTTTCACCTTGGAACTACATTGCTCATCCTTAGAAAATTTTCTTATAGGCTTTTAGCTCTTTTATAGTATTTTTTATCTTATCCCACACTGGACTATTGTTTTAAAAATGTTTTTAAATATTTAAATATTTAAAAATCATTGAACTTGCTGTCTAGGTTCAGGCAATTTTAAATTTATCATTAATGTGTTTAAGAAATTTTGGATGATGACTGATTTCAAATTGGATGTGGAATGCTCTTCTGAATCACAACAACCTGTCCATTTAGTCAAAAGATAGGGATAGAAAGACAATTTAAGTTCTGGCTCACAGAGGACTTCACAAAAGTAGAATCAACTTCTATAATTCATTCATCTCATGGATTTTTAAGTTAAATTATAGTCTATTAATTTTCCTAGCATTTTTATTCAACACAGCCCTGATGACACATGTATATGCCCTTTTCCTTTCCCATTTCAAAGCCAAACTCCACAGTAGAAGTAGCCTAGTACTGTAGAAGTAGATCCAGTTGCAGAATATGGACAGTAATAAAGTCTTAAACCCTTTTCTCTTGGATACTCTTTGTAGTGAGATGAATTGCCTGCATTTTTCTGTCAACCCGACATGTAAAATGCTTGGGTTTTTTCACTTGGGTGATATATGTGTAATCATTAGGCATGGAAAAAAAAACCAAACAGGTTCTTCAGGATACATTTGCTTTATTTCTGTTGAAGAATCAAAGTCCTCAAAGTAGTTGGGGTACAGTTTTGTTTATTATAGGTCTTTTGAATTACTAATCACTAATATTGGGTGGTTGTAGCAGCTTCTTTTATGATTTCATTGATCATGTCTGAACATTATATGAACTGCTCAAATACCTGAAAAGGATGAAAGCAAAATATATGCATGTGAACAATGGAGAAGAAAACGACAAAACTACTTCCTGTATCATAATTTTTCCCAGTAGAATTTTTTCCCTTGTATCTTGGATGGCATACTGACAGGAAAGAAACAGAAACAAAAACCACCACATAACTTTTCCAGTGCACATAAAAAACCAAATTGAACCAAACCAAACCCAAAAATTCCAAAGAAACAAATAAAAAAACCCCAAATCCAAAACTCAAAACTCAAACAACCCCAGAATTACTGGAAAATAAAACAATACAAGTTAATAGAAAGTATTACGTATTAAAAAAACCTATACCATTTGTTAAAGGTTTTTCTTATTTTTAATTAGTTTTAGTAGCAATTTTAACATATTTTTTCAAATATATTTCAGTAAAAGAAAAGGCTTACTCTCTGTTAAATTACATAGGGAATATAAAAAAAAAATGTTCCTCAGCCTTCTCCAGAATGTCTATAGATGTGAATATTATACAGAGAGTATTTTGAGATTTCACTGGGGAACCTTTCAGAACTTGACAGTTGTTGATGTTGGATGAACATGAGGGAGCAGCACTGAGGGAGTTCTTAAAATAGTTCTTTCTGTCCTTTACAATAATTGTTTTCCAAAACATCTAAGAATCGTAGAATCATGGAAGTTAGAAAAGATGTCTGAGATCATTGTGTCTAACCTTTGACTGAATACCACCATCCCAACTGAACCGCAGCACTATAGGCCATGTCCAGTCATTTCTTGAACACTTCCAGGGTTGGTGACTCCACAACCTCCCTGGACAGCCTCTTCCAATGCTTAACCACCCTTTCAGTGAAGAAATTCTTCCTGATGCCCAGCCTGAGCTTGAGGCCATTTCCTCTTGTCCTGTTGCTGGTTGCCTTGGAGAGGAGACCAACTCCCGCTGGCTACAACCTCCTTTCATGTAGTTGTAGAGAGTGATAAGGTACTACCTGACTCTTCCTAGCTCCAGACTAAACAACCACAGTTCCTCATAGGACTTGTGCTCCAGACACTTCCCCAGCTCAGTTGTCGTTCTCTGGAGTCATTCCAGCACCTCAGTGTCTTTCTAGTAGCAGAGGGCCCAAAACTGAATGCAGCATTCAAGGTGAGGCTGAGTGCTGAGTAAAGGGCAATGATCTCTGCCCTAGTCCTGCTGTCATTGGGTCCATTAGCTTTACGGTTTGAAAAACTTCAGAATGAGAAATTTGAAACATATTAAGCATGACAGTGTGAAAAAGTGAGAGAAAACAGCACTGAGAATAAATTCAGAAAGAAGCTATGCTGAGTTAGTGAGGATTTTATGTGTGCCAGAGGAAGATTAAAAATTTGGAGTAATCAGAGTAAACAATACTGTAATTTCAAAGTGCAAAGGGAGAAATATTTGCCATTTATAACCAGATAAATGTAATATAGGCATTTTAATTGTTGATTTTTAAAAAATTACTCAGAAAGACCAATAGCTATATCTTAAATGGTCCATTTCAATGTTAGATAATGGCAGTGTATCACAGCTTTAGTGGTACTGGTTGTTATTTCCGGCCACTATGATTAGTTACAATTATTATTTTTAATTAAAATATTTTACTTGTTAGCTGTGTTATTGAGATTAGCCTGGAGCTTGCACAGAGCTGAAAATTTAGAAGTGGTACAGACCACTCTCCCCAGAACAGAACTTAAAACCAATTAATTTGTGACTCTGCTCAGCATGACATAGTTGGTCCTAAATTTCACTGTTAAAAGTTAAATACACAAACTGTTTGAGGTTGAAAATTCAGGTAGTTTTTCTTTGTGAGTTCCAGCACAACATCTTTTAGTACTTAATGTAGCCGCTTGCTCTTTCCATTTGTTTCTCCTTTTAGGGAAAAAACAAAAGTGTTTTTTTTGTTTATTTTTTGGGGGGGTGTGTTTGTTATTTTGGGTTTTTTTTTTTAAGAACAAAGCCAAATTTTATGCCATTTCAACTATTTAACTTATTCATTTTCCTTACTTAATTTATGACTCCTGTATGAAGACTTGCAGTTTAAAAAATAATGTCTGTTCCTAGATTGGCATTATATTATCTCTGACTCGCTGGAGACAGTTCCATTTCTGGAGCAGACACAGCTAGAAGTGGTGTCTAGCAGAGTATAAAGCAGTCTAGCATGAAGGAAAGTATGCTTTTTCTTGCAAAGCATATCTGACAAAAACACAGCTCTGCATCAGTTTATCTGAATACCTATGTCCTTCACATTATTTAAAATCTTAACTGCAGTATTCATTACAGTATTCATATACCTAACAGACACCGAGTTTTTACTAAAGGAAAAAAACCTCTGCAGAGGTTGTTTGTTTTTTCTTAAATAAGAATGGAGTAACCCCATGTCGAGCTACCTCATAACTCCAGTTTTCTGTAGGGCACCACTAACACTTTGTGGACGAAGACTTGAACTTTGTCTTTGCTTATTAAAATATTTGTAGGCAACTCAAAAATGCACAGCTCAAAGTTTATTAATTTGGGGGCCTTTTTTGAAAAGTCTTCTATCTGTCCCATGCTGTAGAAATAACTCATTTGATTTTATATAAAAGGTCATGAATTTTCAAGTGTACCATAGGGGAAAAATGTTGCAGCCATTCTGGCACTATATTTGAAATTAGAAATGAATGCTGTGTTTTACATGAGTAAGATTATAAAGAGACTTGGCTACCCCAAGCCTGGAAAGTAGGTAGTGGGCCAAATAGACATGGTATTTTAAATGTTAAGACTGACAGATTTTAAACAAGAGACTTCAGGAGTTTGGCAATTACTTAAATGTAAGATTGGGTTCATATAATTGCATTATATATGCTTTTTATTGCTTCCTATCTGAACCACAGTGGATCTGAATGAAGAATAATTTTGTTAAGAGTCTTAAATTAATCCCAGCTAGTAAACTAAGTCCCACACAGATGCTTGCTCACTCCCCCTGTAGTGAAAGTAGAGTAAAACTGAGAAAACTGAAGGGTTGATATAACAGTTTAATAGATTAAAATAAAAGTTACACACACAAGAAAAGCAAAGCAAAGAATTTATTCACCACTTCCCAAGGGCGGGCAGGCAGGTGTCCAGCCACCTCCATCAAGCTGGTCTCCATCACAGTGACTTGAGAAGACAAATGCTGTCACTCCTAAAGTTCCCCCTTTCCCTCTTCCTCCCCCAGTTTTATATAATGAGCACAATGCTGGTAAGGGATGGCATCTGGCCA
Organism: Cisticola juncidis; assembly: GCA_013400215.1. Classification (NCBI taxonomy): domain Eukaryota; kingdom Metazoa; phylum Chordata; class Aves; order Passeriformes; family Cisticolidae; genus Cisticola; species Cisticola juncidis. The sequence goes on along the minus strand of VXBR01006352.1, from coordinate 3,031,065 downwards.
GCTGGGATCAGATGTCCTGGCTGTCCCCTCTCCCGACTCCTTGGGCACCTCCTGCTCAGTAGCATAGCAGTGGGAGGAGCAGAAAAGGCCTTGACTGTGTTCACAAGCTGCTCAGCTAAAACATCCTTGTATTATCGTCACTGTTGCCATCACAAATCCAAAACACAGCCCCACTACAGCTACTGTGAAGAAAATTAACTCTATCTCAGCCAAAAGCAGCAGACTAAGTCATTGTAAATATTACATTATACCTTATTACTGTTCTTCTGTCAAAAACATGCCAGTTAGTGAATGTACAGCCTTCCAGCTCCTCTTTCTGAAATTGTAACACCCTAACTTAAAAACAAGAAAATCAGCATATGAAATGTTACAGAAATTTTCTTCACAGATATTTTCCTAGAGAAAATTTATTCTAGCTTTATCAGATATCTACCTTTGTCAGTCTGCTAATGTATGCAGGAAATAAAATCATGCTAGGTTGATAGAAAGCCTGTTCAATAAAATTGAACTAAATAGTGTCTTGGAGAGTAACATTTCTGAAATCACTTTCCTGTTTTAGGTTTGATATTTGCTGCTAATGCTTCTGAACACAGGATGTCTTTTGTCCTTTAATGATTTTGGTATAGAAAATTTTTGACCACACTTTTTTAAAGTTAAGGTTTTCAGAAAAGAGAAGCTTTCTTTATGTCAGGGGCACATAGTCCTGTTGTATTCAAATCTGGCAGGACAATTGATTCCAAGATAAAGAAATTCAACTTATTTCTGAATCTATTAAAGTACATTTATCAGGAAATGAGATTTCTCTGCATCTTTCTTTGTATTTTTTACCAAACATTAACACATCAGTAAAAAATATAAGAAAATGAGTAAGTCTTGATGATGGAATGACTCCTGAAGTGTTTTCATGTCTCACAGATATTTCAGGAATGAAATCCATTAATGTATGTATTAAAAATTCAAGTTTAAATTTTCTTTGGAAGCTTGATGAAAACATTTGGAAGCTAACTTATTATTTTCATATTCTTGCCTAAATGTAATACAAAATGCCTTCTTCAGGAAAGAAGTGTACAAAGTATTTAAAAATAAAAAATGCAAATATGAAGTTCTGTATACTATTTCAGAAGCCCTGGCTAAACAGTTCTAAGAACTTATTTGCCTTCTTTATTCAGTTGCATTAACATCCCTAATTTTAATTTCATCCTGTGACAGCAAGCTAGTTAAGGAAAATAAGACAGAAGACAGAATACCAGATCATGTTATGTGTTGAGGTTTCATAGCACTTTAATGAGTTAAGGTAGTTAATGGTTATTAATAGTTTATTATTATGATTACACTGATTATGCTTGGATAGAGTATAACAGTGTGAAACACACTGCTGAGTTATCACACTGTGCTCTGTATGCACCACAAATGCAGGACCGGTTCTTTTATTTCTAGAAGACTTCAATAAGGCTGAGTTGTAAAGAAGTCTGATAGAGCCACATGTTTTTGTTGTGTACAAACCATGCTGATAATGAAGGGTCTTCCCATCTTTTTTTGTTGTTTAGAAAGGCAAAAGAAAACCTTATTTCTCAAATTCTCCTCATGGAACTCTGAAGAAAGGAAAAAGTAAAAAAAGAAACACAGTACAAACAAAACCACAAAAAAAATTTTTAATAATTTTAAAAAAGCAAAAGTTTTCTAAACCTATCCAATATTTTTGTTATTTAGTTTATTGACCAGTTCTGGTCAAAGGCCTTTTATGAGCAAAGATCTTTTGGCATATATTTCCATACAGCACATCATAAATGTGTATAATTCATCCATTGATGATGAGAAGTCTGAACCATGGTGTATAAATCACATTCCTCATAATTTTACTTCTTGCTTACTGGTTCTGATTTTTGAATCACATTGTTTATTCTGAACGTAGTGACTGAAAATGGAAGAGACAGAAAAGAAAAACAAAATAAAGGCTTAAAATAGACACTGTTCTCTCCTGGAGATAACCTTAAATGATAAATGTGAAAAAAAAGCAGGCACCTTTTAAAAAATTATTTGTTGCTGGAGTTCTAAAACAAAACAAGCCATACTAATACTTGGATTTATGAGTCAATAAATAAATAAATAATAGGCAGAAAATATAAATAAGCAATATAAATATAAATAAGCAACAATTAATCTTCTGTTTAATTTATTAGGACAGAGTGAGCCTTAATAAAGTGGCTTATGTTTAAATTTGGGTGTATGTTTGAGTATTCCACGCAATACTTAAGATTTGGTTTTGGGAAGGTATCTTAGACCAGTTTATGGCTACATCTCATCTGAAGGCCTTAAAGGATTTCCACCTATGATAAAAACAATTGTTTGCTTTGAACCTTCCCCAGCTCTATACTACAAGACTGAAACCCACTTATTAAATATCACTTAACTTGGTTTCATGAAAAAATATCTTGTAACTTGTCCCTGACATGTTTAAAACAGGTCCTCAATCTCGGTGATTAGAGAACCCACATCCTGGCATGGGCGCATCTCTTGTATACAGATCAGTTCAGGCCAGGTCTGTAGATATAGAGGTCTTATTTTCAGATTCCAGATGTCAAATGTTAATTATGGGTTAAATGGGAGGGGAGAACGCACAATCAAAAATCAAAACCATGGATACAAATGAAATACACATTTTTACATTATCTGCTCATTATTTCATCATTTTGCAAACTCAGAAGAAAAAAAAACAGTGAATTTTTTTTCCATGAAGGTATATCTGCAGAATAAAGCCATTTCTTTCCAAGTTAAAGAGAAGGCCACAGAAATCTAGAATAAAATTTAGGAGAAAGAATTAACCATCCCTAAGGTCACACCTCACAACATGAGGACATTTATCCCTTTTTTCTTTGTTTCTGTGTTAATAAACTGCTCTAATATTTGAGAGGAAATGGTATAGTAGTAATTAAGCAAGTAATTTAATCATGAAAACTATTATGAGTTTAAACTGGAGTTTTGTTGTCTGGGAAACGTGAAGAGAGTTTTCCCTTACTTGACATCAAAAAAGCATTTTAATTTGGTTTCCTAAGAACATAGTTTTATTCAAAGGCTGAGTTTTTCTGCTTACCTACCTGTCAGTCTCACATGAAAACTAAATCCATCCCAAGCACAGTGACAAAAGGGTAAAATACAATAAAATAATAACTTGGCCAAACCCAATTAAAACCTAAAATTTCATGAAAATTCGGGGCTTGGTAGCAGACAGAGGATCAAATTAGAGAAGCTGGTGAAAAAAAAAGTTGATTCTGAGCCCATGACATTTCTGTTCTCTTAGACCTGCCGTGTGTTTTCTGGTCTGGTGGGGCCAAAAGGGAGTTCAGGGTATATTAAATGCAATAGAAACTGGTCTTCCTACTAAATAGCTTTAGAAAATAGACTTATGAAGGCAGAATTGAAAGCTTCCCCAAATATTACAAGAAACTTTTTTTTTAATTTATTTATTATGATTTTAAAACAGTAGTAAGCCTCATCCCTCTCCTGCCATGACAATATAAAAATAGTAAGAAATGAAAATTTGTGCATCTAGTGTCTCTGTTATTCTAAGTATATGAAAACCAAAGACATTCTAAATATAGAAACATACCACATATATTTTTGCATAATTTAGATGATTGACATATATATGTGACTATAAAATATTTATTACTAATTCTATATTTTCCATTAGCCCTTAATTATATATAAGTTTATTGATTTTTTTACTGTAATGATAGGAACACACAGAAGGAAGGAACTGATACACCAATTTACTGAACGAGAATGAATATCTATTTAAGTAGAGATCTGTTTCTTGCTGAAGTTTGTTGAAAACAATTCAGTTTAGTGGGACTAGGTTTTCTTTCCAAATATATATTTCTTCAGTCTTAATTATAAAATATTTAAACAGTTTATTTATAATCCTTGGTTTCTGGGAGACACTTTCACAAGAAATTACATAGATGTCATCAGCCCTGCATAATCCAGTGTGGAGCATTACAACCTTTGGATGATAAAAAAGTGGTGTCATAGTTCCTGAGACTTAAATAGTTGAATGACTATATTAAAAACAAATGTCTACTGTAGAGTATTTAAAGAGCTCACATTAATATTCACTATATGAATTTATTATTGTAAATTAAGTATGGTAATCTGTTAGAACATATCATTAGGAGTGCCATAAACCATTCTCACAATGGTATGCTAAAATAAGATGGGTTATACATCATTAAAGATGTGTATTACTTGCTTTATATGGGGATGTAATTGCTGAAAGAAGATAATGACCATTTAAGTACAGCAGAAGTATAAGACTTCACATATGGTACTACAAAATTTTGAACTATGGAAATGGAAGTATCTCCTCTAAGGCTGAAGTTAAACAGATAATTCAAGTGAAGATGACAAGAATATTTCTAAAAATGCTGGAGAGAGACTAAAAATTTATCCCAGCTTATTTTAAACAAGACAGCATAGTGGTCCTCACAATGAAAAATGGTTGATAGTTTGATTACATTGGTAAAATGGTGAATTTTGGATTATTTTTATTAGATTACATGTTTATAAAGAAAGAAGAAAATACAGTCTGCCATTACTCAAGTATATCTATAAATTAATATTTATTTTCTCAGATTGAGTGTATATATCTAAATTTAGCACATACAGAGAAACCTGAAGGAGATTTTTCCAACCATTAAAAAATTCTTTTAGAAGACTTTTGAAATCAAGCATCACAAACATTTGAATATGACAAAAGCTTATTATCTGGTTAAAGCACAGTATCAGAGTATTCCTGTAAGGACAGAAATCAAAAGAGGCCTTCCTTTGTCATTGCCTGGCTCACATGACTTAAACTATATGATTATTTTTCTTTTTAATTTGGTGTATAAGGATGGTGAGGGAGGTGAATTAATCCTGGTCACTGGATTAAAATAATAATAATATGATTATTTATTGAGATCTGCACTTGCTGCCTTTGCACTTCTGAAAATGTCTGTAATGTATCACCACACCCATTTTAGTAAGCAGAAGTGTTTTATGTAAACAGTCTAATCTTTTCCATGAGATTTATGTCAAGCCACCAAAGCTACCAGACAAAATACCAGATTATTTTAGGAAATACTGTAAGAATATTAACAGTATAGTTACTGGAAAATGAAAGTCATTATAGTATGATTTCATGTTTGAATTCTTCACAGGAAATAAACTGGAACTTTGAGTTAATGGTGTAGATCAAGAAAACACAAATAGATAGTTAAGTATTCATATCTCATCCACTTTCAAATTAACTTTTTTAAGGAAAAACAGGAAAAGAAAACTTAAAAGACCATGTTCTTGGTTCCAGCATTAAGTAAACTAAAACATGTTTTAGTTCAGTTAACAGAGTTGTAATGTCCTTAAATCCTAGTTTAATTAGCTAAATTTCCAGGGATGATGGGGAAATCTGTCAGACATTATAGTGTTAGAAAATGTGTCTTCTAAAAAATCTTTGATTTTGTTAGTACAAATTGAGTGTTTAAAACATTCAGTTGTGTGCTTTAAATATAGCTAATTTTTTTAGTTCCTTAGGTCCCTCATTTCCTAGAAATATAAAAACCAAACCTAGAACAGATTCAAGTTTCAGAGACATGGGTATGGATCAGAATAAGACAGAAATAATTACAGGAAGGGATGTGAAGGTGCCCAGGCTGAAGGAAAAGTACACAGTCATTTGGAAATAATAAACAAACTTAATCTGGTTCACTCCTCTTGGAATTCAACAGAGAGATTCCCCTTGTGCTCAGTTTTCATACTTGATCCTCAAAAAAAGGATATATATAGGATCAACTTATATGCTAAGATAGGAAATAGTTTGAAATGTAAAGACTAAAAAATTTACTGTGTACAATTTTATAATTTTAATAGAATATTATATAATACTGTAATATATTACAATATTATACTACTTTGAAAAAACTGTAGTTTTGGAATATACATGTTACAAGATACAATTTTATGCCATCTAGCCTTTTAGTATTTGTGGAAGTGCTGTATTGTTTAGATTTATATTTTTTTAAACTCTTTTTCAGGGGGAAATAAAAGTAAATGTTGATGATTCTAATGTTTGAATCCTATTAAAAATGTTAATTTGCTGCAGTAGTAATTTAGGGTTCTAACTATAAGCTCAAAAAGCAGATTTAGAAGCATAGTTGGCACAACTGTAATGCTAATTTGTCCTTTAACATTTATTGAAAGCAATATGTCCAATATAATTATAGTGTGTGTCAAATAACCCTCTGCTTTATTTTTTTAATGCCTGATCAGTTAATTTACTTGATTAAGATGACTTGCCATCTGCTAAGGAATTTTTCCATGGTTTCGTCATTACTTCTAAATGCTAAGAATGTAAATACATTTCCTTTGATTTTGTTTAATCTCCATTTACTTTCTTTTATTCTGTTAAACCTTTACTATGGTGTTCATCATTAATTTCCTCCTGGCTCCTGCAAAGGTTATATGGTAACCATTTCACTAAGCAGGACAAGTGAATTACAGAACCACACAGGTGTAGTTGTATTCGGTGTGAAATCAATGTGAAATACTTAGTACTGTATTACCTTGTGAGGGCATTCAAATATTTATTTTCCTAAAAGTATGACTATTGTCTTATAATTAAAATTATATTCAATTGAAACTAGAGAGTTTATTAACCCACTTCTTCCATTTCCTTAATTACCAAACCATAGAGTTTTACAAATATTACCAAAGCAATGTGTAGTCAATTTAAACCTAATGAGATTACATTCTTAGTGTCTTGGCTGGGTATAATAGAAAAACAATAAGTATGATTATGCATTTACATGCTCTCCTTGTAATCCATAAATCTCACAAGTACTTTTTTTGCCAGCACTGAAGGTTCCTCTGTCCAGACCTTTTTGGCATGTGTCTGCATAGTCCACAAAACTCAGAGTGTTAATTCTGAAACCCTCTGATATTATGCTGAGAATATAATTATTTTTATAAATAGACAGCTGCAGAGAAGAAAGTGACCTCAGTAAAGAAAATATCCTAGTTTTCTCTTTTTCATGGCTATTTTAGGAAATATTTTGGTTTTGCTGTACCTAAATTTTCAGGTTTATGTGTTTATCATCTCTGCTTGCAGGAAGGGTCTTTTGCAGACCTTAAATGAGGACTTGTTCAAAGATTTTTTTAAAAAGTCTAAGCTTGAGTTGAAATTTCAAATACACATTTCTCAACTAATATTGATTAGGTAATTCACTTCTGATTTTTTACTGACTGATCTACTGATGTATGTACCAGAAATTCATGCTAACAAAAGGGAGTCACTTAATAAATTACTGTGGGCAATTGCATGCTCTGGAGATTGATGCCTAAAAAGTACCATGAATTTTATTTTGTCTTCTTTGGATGAGATAGACAGTTGCCTCCATGACATATTCTTCTTTTCCAAGACTGCAGACACCACTCGATAAATATGAAAGCCAAGTCAGAGATGGGTTGCCTAGAGGCAGAGCAAAGAAAATTCAGGTCATTCTTCCACCAGGACCATCAAACAGACAAGGAAGTAATAATGCAGCCCAGGGCTGCAGGGGTTCTGCTCTATGAGGACTTGAAACATTATTATAAGACAGCTCAACTCAGTCCAGTCTAGCCCTGCCCAGGGAATCCCTGATAAAGTGCTTACATAGCTTTGTGTTGCAGGGCCCATAGAAAAGGTCAGCAGAGCAAAGCAATTATGCAAACTTTGGATTTCCTCACTGAAACTGGATGAATATTTTATCATTGAACATTCACCATTCAGGAAATCTGAACTTTTTCTGCTTTGGGCCATTTTCATCAAGAGGATTCTCCTGAAATGAAAAAAGAATGTTTCAATTCGCTGCATCACTCTGTAGAACTATTTTTTGTTATAAGCCCTTGGAAGTAAAGATAAAGAAATAAAGTTAAGACTTGCACAAATGACTGTAGTGCAAGTAGTGCTCTCTATTTAGAAGCCCAGCCACGAAAACTTGCCAGTGATATAGAGAACATGATCCCGTATCTGAAAATCCTTCTACCTGGAGCACTTCTTCTGCACTAGGTTGAATGAAAAACTATCCATTAGCACAAAAAAAGCAAAGGAGGTGGTGTGTTTTTTGAGTAGAAATTTTGCTTGGAATTCTCTCTGTGTAAATTATTTGAGATCAAAGCAGAATATTGGAATCATCCTGAAAGTGACTGTCATAAACATCAAGATGTAGAGTAATTGTCTCATTGATTTAATAAGTCCTTAAAAAATTACACTAAGAAAAGTTCTGTTTGCAAGTGGTGCTAAAGAAGCTTTTACTAAATTTATGATATTCCTGTGGTTAAAGCTCTCCCTTGGGATGGGCAAGAGCTAAGTTTAGATATGTGTTTTGCTGGTTTCAGAGTAAGAGTGCAGCTGTACATCCAAAGTAGCAGACCATGTAATTATTTATGTTTCTTAATGCTTAGTGATGTAATATTTACATTTGAGACTGAAAGAACATGATCACAAAACATCTTCTAGCAAGCTGACTGGATTCTTCTCTTAGAAGATGCAATGAATTACTTATCATGCAAGACAGGAAGAAACTGATCCTAGATCTCTAGACCTAATATTATGTTAGTGAAAAATACATCAACTTTTTGTTTACTCCCAGAATTTCTACTAATATTTTTCAGGTAGTGTGTTCAAATATCTTTATTTTAATGCTGCTACATATCTAATTTTTAACCGTCCTGTTTCTCATTGGATAATTTTTCTTTTCAAGTTATAACACCTGTTTCTTGAGCCTTTGCCTTCTATAGTAATATGAAAAAAGGTAACACCTTTGTCAGTTGTAAGTTATTTAACTGTAACTATGAGACTTGTGTTAGCACCTGACTATGCTTTAATCAGGTTCATGAGAACAAAATTATCTTATAATTTTCGTTCATCCCAAGGCTGCACACCACAGAGCAATTTGAAAGATGAAGCTCTGGGGAAAAAAGGTTTACAGAATTTTATGTGAGTTGATAGGTATAACATATACCTGTTATTCATATATCAAAAAATCCCCCCCAAAAAATCTCCAAACATTCACTAGGCAAAGATAGTATTTTTGCCTTCTTTTCATTACATAGCTCTGCAGAGAAAAATGGTATTTACCATACAGAATTATATGATGAAGCAGGCCTTTTAAAAGAAAAGAAAAAAAGCCTTAGAAATTTTAACTGAATGTATCAATCAATGGCAACTGAGTCTAATGAAATCCTACCACAGTGTCACTACCACAGTAACCCTGCTAAGCCCTTCTAGGTAAGAATGTGCCTTAGGCTAGAGGCAACTTGTGATGGCCAACATCCTCAGATCAGATGACAAATGGTTGACAGCAGTGTCAGAGGTCTCACCTACAAGTTGATTTCAGCTGTAGACCTGAAATATAGGTGATTTTATATTGATAGGCAGGTAGGCAGACAACAGAAACAAGAAAAAAATAATGGCAGCAAAGAGTATGGAAAAAAAAGTAAATCAAATATACCTTTATTCTTTTCCAAAAAATAGTTAAAAATAATATTCTTATTTTTGAATTTGAGTTTTTATGAATCTTCTAAATTTTTTTTTAAGAAGAGAGAAATCTTTGCTGTCTTTGTGTAATGTAGTAGGAAGGGGAAAGTGGAAACAGAAGGAAATTTCCCATAAAAATAGAATAAAATATGTTGAGTTTTTAATGGATTTGTCCTTCATATGTACTTTTTTCATTGTATCAAGTATGGATTTCGTTTTGGTGGGTTGACCCTGGCAGGACACCAGGTGCCCACCAGAGCTACTCTGTCTCCTCAAGAGACAGAAAATACTTGGAGTTCCATTTCAGCAGAGAATTACAAGGGAAGCAGAAAGACAGAAATGAACTGTTTGCCTACCTCTGTGCAAAGCTGGATACAAGTTAATGAAGTAGAAACATTTATGATTAGGAGAGATATGACATAGCACACATTTCAGACACAGGATCAGAGTCAGCAAAATACTGAAACAGCAGGACACAAATGGTACCAAATGAGAGAAAATGAGAGAAATGGAGCCATGACATTGCACATTGAAGAGGTGAAATAAGGTAAATACTTTAACTGAGTTCAAACACTGGACTATTCCCATACCTGAAGGTTTGACTAGACAGAGCATTAAAAGTACTATACTATCAACTACTCAACCAAGAAGGTTGGAAGCTAAGTGTTAATGTAAAATCCAAAATCTCAAAGCAAAAGAACAGCTATAAAGAGAGAATACAGTTACCTCCATGTAAACTGAATAATATCCTGGTAAGGAACAATGTAGGAAATAAGCAATTAGACAACCTATATACCTACTTATTGGCATTCCTAATTAAAAAGTTTACAAGAAAAGAAACATCTATTAATTTGGGCCTGAGCTGCATATTCAGCCACATTGAGAAAAGCCTGTTTGTAATGGAAAATTACATAAATTTTAATATTCTTGAAAGATTAAAATGTCCCTTCAGAATCTTTCACAGTAATGTTTATTTTTAAGAAAGAAAGCTGCATCAAAGCTGGAATAGTTAAAAAAAGCAGCAGCTAAAATTTCAGTGTCCTGGAGGCAGCAACTGTGGAACAGGGAGATGTATGTTATTTAGTTTCCAAAGGCTTTCAAGAATATCCTTCACTAGAAGGATAAGACAGAAAATCATCTGTCATGAGATAAAGAGGAAGGTCTTCCTTTGGGTAAATAACTGGATAGACATTGGAAACAAAATGGGGGTAAAGAGTGCTTTTGCACTGAGGTCAAACCTTGCAGTGCCACAGTGATCCAGGCTGCAGCCTGTGCTGTTTGGCAAGCATGTAACTGACCTGGAGAGAGGGTCAATAGCAAAGGACACAGCTCTCTGATGAATACTGAGTTATTAACAGCAGCAAGGATGAAAGCTGATTGAAGGATGGCAAAGGACAGCACAGTACTGTGTGACTGGACACTATAAAACAAAGAGAAATTCAGTCCTGATAAACATAATATAGTGCACACTGTGGAAAAAAAATCCTAATTTGTGAAGAAAAGGGTTGGTTTGAGTTGGCTGTTGCTACTCATTACTGGAAGCTTTATGGCAAATAAAATTAATATTTTATTTACCAGGCTTTTCTGCTGTTAAACATATTCATAAATTATTGGGAAATAGAATGAATAATGAGATGTCAAGCTTTGTTAGTAATAAAAAATTATTCACATAGTTAAAACTAAAATTGACTGCAAAATACCACAGATGACTCTCATGACAATAAAGTGGTAAATGAAATTCATTGTTGATAAATACAAAATAATTTTCAAGGGGGAAAAATACCAAATGCATTCTAATTATACACACAAAGTGATTGGCTCTAAATTAGCTTTCAGTATTCCACAAGGAAATTGTGTACAGTTTTCTAAATGTCAGCCTGGTGCTGAATAGCAATTTAAAGAACAAATAGAATGTTGAAATTATCAGAAAGACAATAAAGAACAAGATGAAAGACGTGACTCTGCCATTGTATAAATCTCTGGAACAGTCACAGTGTAAATGCTGCACCCCTCGTTTGCTGGTAAAAGGGTGGAGTGCCACCCAAAAGGGCTGTGAGGTCAGTCAGAATAGGGGGACAGCTGCCAAGGACAGGCTAAATAAAGGAGATATGATTGACATCTATAAAATAACCAATGGAATGATGCCGCTTCTTTTTCATGATATTATGTGAAAGACATAAGCCAAAACCAGGGCAATAAGAGAGGGCCTGGAAGAAAGTCCTATTGTGGACTTTCTATAATTGCAGCCTCAAGTTCAGGATATCCTTGTAACATTGATCCCCATAAATCAGGAATGCACAGATGGAAAGTGTATTTTCTCTAGTTTAAATAACCTTTTCCTTTGAAGTTCCACTGATCAGTATCAGAGACAAATCATTGGGCTAAATGGGTTTTTGGTCTAATCTGGGACATCAATCATAAAGTACTACAGTAAATTTGGGGTTGAAGCATCATTACAGAGACACATTCCCTTAAGAAATTTCTTGCAGCTAACTTTGGACAAATCAGTCTGAATGACAAAATTTCTCATGTGGAAAGTCTATATTTGGAGGAGTTAACCTACATGCTTCTTTTGAAGATTAAGTTTAAATATTTCATAAGATCTCTATATCTAGATATATATATAGAGAGAGAGATAGAGATAGATATATAGATATATAGATCTATGAGAATAGCATAGGTACAGGCAGATACATAATTTATTACCTGTTAACACTAGGTTTAGGCTTCCTTTCTGAAATGTTCTTTGTTCTTACAAAATGACAAATTTTCTGCAGTTTAGGCAGATAAATCTGAATCCAGATTTCACATTGAGGTTTTGGTGATATTTGGATTTGTGCTTCAAGACTCTAAGTCAGGCTCAGCACATACTTGATTCATTTCATGAATTTGTATTTTTATTTCCTAAAATCCTAAAATGTTTATTTATTTTTCAGTTTTACTTGTCATCCATTTATTTTTCCATTAATAGGATTTGTATCATTTTGTATTTCAAAGCACAATAAGACTTGTATTAAATTAAATTAAACTATCAGTTAAAAAGGATCTCACCTTCTGTATGATTGTATTATTAAAAATTCAGTGTAATAGGCTTTGATCTAATTTTTGATGAATGATACTGAATGATGATGATGCTGAATGATACTGAAGACTGATGCATAAATTCCCCTATGAGATTTTTATTCTTTTTCTAGTCAATGCAGGTACATAGAGATAGTTGTAGGTGACAAAATGCAGAATTAGAAATCTAATGGTCATTCTCAGGCACCTGTTTTTTCATCACATTTCAATATTTAAATAGCTAACATCCACTTAAGTGGATTTAAGTGGAGTATTAGTATGATTTCTGTGGAGTATTAGCAAGATTTGAATAGAAATTAAGAAATCTCTGATCACTTGCTGTTTTTACTGACATTTAGGAACAGCAAAGAGTAATAGCCATGAATCTCTCATGGGATAGGAAGTACATTCCTTAATGTGTAGAACATGTTCACATAATGTTGTATTTTTAAACTTTACTGCATCCAAGAGAAGAAAATATTCCTGCAGCAGGTGAAGGCAACTTCTTTGCTGACCTAAAAGGTCAACAGAATTTTCACCCTCTCCTCTCAACCATAAAAAAAGAGTGGGCATCTAGTCGTGCATTGAAAAACCATTTACTGTAAAGTTGAGAGAGTTAAATTAAAAAGTATTTTGAATAACTTTTTTAAAGTAAGATGAGGAAGAAAAGAATAAATGAAAAAAGAAAGCCAAATGAATAAAAAGGCTTAGAGGCATTTTAACTCTTGAAGTAACATGTTCTAAAGTATCTGTTCTCTAGAGCTCCTCAATGCAGAACTTGTGCCATCTTGAACAGGATAAAATGTTATTTACAGAGGTGAATAATGCAGTTATTAGTTATTATAGAATTCCAGTTCTAATGCAGCTTTTTTTTCCCAACCCTTGGATTTTCTGGGACTAATTCCTCATTTAGCTAAATCAATATAAATCGAAAATGACTCCAGAAGAGAAGACTGTGTTTAAAGGTCACCTCAAAGCCACCTGCTACAGTTTCTGGAAATAAACTTTTGAAATTGTTTAAGAGATATTAGAAAGCGTTTCATAGTTCATGCAGTATAACAACAGCCAATAGCAATGACAATCTATAAAATAGATGGAAAATGGACAAAAAAAGTCTAAAACCAAAAGAATGCCAATATAATCATATGAAATTAAATGGTGAGTTGTAAATAAATGAGGAATCCAATCAGAAGTCAGCGGACCAAAACTGCTATTTCAACAACAGACTATTCAACAAACAGAATGAAGACAGGGATTATGTAGTATTAGTGTCTCCTTTTCCTTGAGCACACTCTGAAGGTAGTGAGGCATCTGCTCACGTTTGCACTGATGCTAAGGAATCTATAGCCACTCACAGTTTTCACATGTTGAGCTTATCTTCTTACCAGGGGACTTTAAAATTACCTCAAATTTGGAGGGAATACAGCTAGTGTATGAAAAGATATCTTCTTAGCGGAAAGGCAATTCATCAGTTTGCAATCAATCTTTCAGCTGACATTCTGATCTTGTTAGGGAAATTCAATAATTGCAACACCTAAACTAGCATCTTTACGCCTGGGAGAACACTAAATTAACAAATATTGAATTAGTTCGAAAAATGGGCTCTTGCTCTGCCTTCCCTACTCTTTTGATTTCCCTTCTACCTACATACTCTGCCCATACATGTTTTTTTGTCTGCCTTTTTTCATCTTGCCTTAGGAGAAATTGTGCTGGTCAACAAGTGAAGATACATCTAGATGAGACAAAACTCTAAAAGAAAGCTAAAGAACTCTTAATCAATCAGAAAATGGTCTTTGTTGACAGCAAAAACAAGCCAGAATTCACAGCAGCAACTGATACATATTTGCCAATCCATAGCATAAATCTAAGAGTGATAACTTATTCTACAGCTCTTGACAAAATCCTGTTTTTTCTCATATTTTCTTCATGTTTACTATTTTTTCCTTCTTTCTGCACTTTTTTCTCAAATGTAGGAAATAACTAATATTTGTATTGATCTACTGAAATCTTACAGAAAGAACGTTTTCAACTTGTCTGAAAAATTTCACTTGTCAAAGGGAGAGGTAGAGCAATCTTGGTGGGCATCTGGCATACATCCAGGATCAACCTACCACAAGGCATAAAACATGCTTCCAGAATGATGTTGTTAAAAAGAGATTTTGGAATTTATAGTTTTCAATTCAGTGGTTACATATCTGATTAGTCCTGCTTTATGTACTTTTGTCTTTACTGAAGCTCTGGATTTTAAAAACATCCAAAATGAATGACAGACTCATAAATTTCAGTAGAATTAGACTAAGACCTTTATTCTCTCATTCCTTCACCTGCAGAATAGGATTCCATATTTTTCCATGTGGGAGGAATGTTTTGACTCATGTCATAGATACATTAGAGAATAGTCAAGTCCATTTTCAAGGAGCAAGGTTTTTTTGAAATATCTAGGCAAACAGGTTCCAGAAATTTTAAACAATTTCATATAGAAATTGTTAATAATAACTGGTCTTTTTTCCTTTTGATATTGTTTTCATCAGGTGGGCATTTTTCTCTCTTGTTTATTGAAACTGTTTTCTCCCCACTAAGTGCTGGTAATTTTCCAGAACAATCAAGAAGACTTCTCAGGGGAAAATGTGAGGTGATTAGTGCTCAAAATACAGCAAAATAAGGAAGATATATAAGTCAGACTTGGGAGAGGGGGCAGAGAAAAGATTTGTTTTAGCTCTTTTTTCCTCTAATTCTTTTGCTGTTAGTAATAATGTATTACAGAAAGGGAAATAAAAACAAATAAAAGAGACCCTTTTGTTGTAGGGCAATGGTGTCTTTAAACACAAAAACTAGTGATAAGCTTTTTTTTTTAAAAAAAGTGCTCTTATTTGCTGCATAACTGTGTTCACCTTTTCAATGTCTTTGGATGAACCACAATCCCAAATCAAATATTGTCATGCATTATTAAATTAAGTCAATTATATGTCAAACAGATGACGTTATGCATTAAATTCGTGCTGATAGAGACTGCATTTTTAGAGGGCAGTCAATATATTAAATTCTAAAAAGAGGCAATATATTTTTCTGCTTCAAGATCTCTTTGTAATTCACTGGGAGACATTATAGAGACGTTTCCACATGCCAAATGCAACCCTAGAAATTTACAGGGAAATGTAGTGATAAAGAATTCAGAGGACTAGAGGAAATACAAATCCTTTATCAACTTTAAACATCGGACTGTGTTGGCAGTTTTTAATTCTTCTAAACTTTATTCTACTTATGGTTTTAATTTACCTTCAGTTCACACTGCCCCATGTGACAGCCTCCTGGCATCCATATGTTACTGCTATTAAAAGAAAAAGGGCATGGAGAACCCAGTAGCTCTTCTCTCTAAACTCTTTAAACTCTCCAAACCTGTTTAGTGTCTTGTACATGCTTACCAGGTGCTTATTCTTAACTTTGAGAAGGTATGTAAGTGGCAGATTTTCTGATTCTCACCTTATGCTGCATCTGACCATCTGTGCAGAGATTGTTTGGAAAGTCTCTGATTTCTCAACCCACCAAACCCCACATTCACAAAAGTTAAGTTTAAAAAAAAAAAATCAAGTTGCCTGGATTATTGATTAAAAGAGAAAAAAAGGTCACATTTGCAGCCATATGGTAATTTCTTGACTAATAGTGTCATGAAAATAGTCTTTGAAGGATAAACTAACCTTTCACAGGTTGTAATTACTGTCTTAGGCACAGAAAATTCCCTTGTATACATTATGGAAATGGGTCTGTTCCAGATGAATAATGTAAAAGTTTGCTTGGAAAAGTAGGGAGATCCACACTGTGCTCCTGGGCTTGTTGCAGATATGATTTCCTCTACATCTAAGGATTTCTTTCTAAATATTCCCTCTGTCCATTACCTATTTATATTGCTTAATATTTTTTTTGATTTTTTTTTCCCAAGGGAATATAACCTAATATATCTTAAGGTAAACTCTTCTTCTCCCCTTTCCCTTTTCTCCTTTCCCCTTTCCCCTTTCTCTTTTCTCCTTTCCCCTTTTCCTTCCTTTTCCCTCCCCTTCCTTCCCCTTCCCAAAAAAAAAACCCAAAAAACCAAAAAAACAAAACCTGTTTAAAGTAAATATGTGTTGGAAATTCAATTCCTATTTACACACACTTGAATATAAAAAACAAACCAATGAGTGGATTCATGTGAGTAGAACGATGAGAAAAGCTGGTCCAAAATAACTGAAAACAGTGGTATCTGCTAATCTCACACAGAGGATTACATACAACTAAGGCTTATGAAATCCTGGGTAAAGGTAAGTGTATGAGCTTTGCTTTGGTCTTGTGGGAATACAAAAAGATTGGAAAGATGACTTTTGCAAGTTCTTTCAGTAACTCATGAATGCTGGGGGAAAGTCAAATACAGGGCTGGCCAGCTTTTAAGTTTCCAGACAATATATACTCCTTATCTTGGCTGATAGTTGATTTTCAAAGACACACTGCAAAGGTTAACCCTTCCCTTAAGACTTATATACATTGTCTGGATTTAAAAATTTCCTATATATTGAAATTTAGGTGCATTTTTTTTTTTTTTTTACATTTTATTTGTCTTTATTTTCAACATATACTATTAGCAAGGTTATTGCCAGCTGTCTTTGAACAGCTAAGTTGGCAATATGCTCACATTTGGTTTGGACTCCAAGCTGAGAAAAGTCGTCCTGCACCTCAAGTATGCTTCCCAATTTCCTGGGAAGACAGCTGGACTTGTAAACTGAACTTATGCCTTTTTTATTTCTGGTGAGAAATTATGTAGAATGTGCCACTAAAGCATCTGCCTGCGGTTTGATCCCCAAAATCAACAATCCAACATTAAGCTGACTTTTGGGAGAAAAAACAGTAGTAGAACTACTCCTACTGGAGGTTCAAGGGAAAAACCAAAATTTCCCACAACAATTTAGAAATCATAAGGGTGAAAAAAGAATGTATGAAATACTTCAAAATTATTCCATGAGAGAATTGCAGAGTTAGGATATGAAACCCCTCCTGTTTGACTAAAGACAAATCAGTTTCTTCCTTTTTTTTACTCTCTGACTTGAAGCTAGAAACCAAACCCCAAATATATTACTGAGCCTTTCAGATGTATCTTGCTACTTGCAGAAAATGACTGCTATTGCCTAAGGAAAACTCAAGGCTGTCCAGATACAGACAGGAAAATTAAGTAATTTACAAACAGTGGTCTAAATACTGATTTTGGATCAAATTCATTTTATGTAATGTATTCTACTCAAAGCCGGATGAAAAGATTTAATCTTATTAGTACAATTTCTTGATAAATTGCACAGTTTTAAATTGCAAATGATGGTGTTAAAATGAGGAGTGACTTCCAGCAATGTAGTGAAAAACTGTTAGCAAAATGAAAACTCAGTTAATGGCTCCATTCTCTGCTGTCACAGTTCTATATGGATACAATGGATTTATAGAAGGAGGCTTTTTCTGCTTCTTTCCTTGGATAGATTTAGTGATCAGAAAGATTGTTTAGGAAAAAAATAAACTTATTATATTTTAATTTGGTGAGAAAAATATTTTTTCTCTGTACAGAATGATTTTTTATCTCTTTCTACCTTGAGATTTTTAAAAAAAATTTAGACTTTGAAGGGTAAACCAAGATAAGTAAATCTTATTTCTGTCAGCAGGCATGCATTGAGACATGTATTCAATGCTCTTCACATTCATTATTATTTTTTTCTTTCTAAAAGCCAAGAAGGTTCAATTTACTTTACAAGAGTGTAATTTGCTAGCCTTTGCAGGTTCTGATGCTAGAGAATGAGTTTAAAAATAACAAAGTCACTAATCTCTGAACATAAGAATTGAAGTTACCTCTGCAGGCCTTGACCTGCTAAGCAATGAACCAATTTAACTGGCCTCTACACTAACTAGAAACTCTGTGTGCATGGATGAAAGCAAGGGTGTGTGTGCATGTGCTGAAGGACT
Organism: Cisticola juncidis; assembly: GCA_013400215.1. Classification (NCBI taxonomy): domain Eukaryota; kingdom Metazoa; phylum Chordata; class Aves; order Passeriformes; family Cisticolidae; genus Cisticola; species Cisticola juncidis. The sequence continues at coordinate 3,012,485 of VXBR01006352.1, read as the reverse complement.
AATACTAGAAAGCAATTAAATAGTTAATGGAAGTCCCCATTGCATGTATTTCTATCTTTGACTTATGATTCTATGATATTTCAAAATGTTAATCCTTATCTTTCTCATTCACTTTAAAATTGTCCTCTTACTATGTTGCATGCACTTCATTTTTATAATGACCTTTATGCTCTGAATGAGTAGATGAGTTAGTTTCTTCCCTGAACCACAAGAATGAATAGTGCTTTAAATAAATGACCCAGTCTAGATCAGTTGCAGATACGAATGGAGGTCCTGTATCACTACCTGGTATTATTTAAATAGCCACATGAAATGTGTATCTCTCTAAAGACCCTTTATGGAGCAACTGCTTTTTAAAAGTGAGTTGTCTGCTCACTTACAGACTTCTCAGTTCTTTTAGTCATTGTCTCCAGGATACATTTTGTCCAGAACCATGCATTTTAAAGTATTGCATCGAAATTTGAAGGGAAATTTCACATAAACTGGCAAAACTCAGTTTAAGAGAAAAAGTGAAAATCAGAGACGTCTGTTACACTGACAATGTACTCAGCCCAACTTTTCTGTAATGCCTTCAGAATGAATTTCTCTTCTTGCCACTTTCTGCCACCTAAAATGCTTCCCTCAAGTTCCGCAGTAAAATGTTCCACTTTAAATTGCAGTTTCTCTGCCTTGTAGAACATTATTTTGCACAGCTCAGTAGAGGGACAAATTTCTGTAACATATGGCACCACTGTGCTTTGGCAAAGGTGTGCTGAAATGCTTCTGCTTCCTCAGCAATGATTCAGGTTTGGAGCCACTTGCTCCTGACTCTGCCCATGGATTGGCTTCAGAGCTATCTGACACAGTGGAAGATTTGTAGAATCATTCCCTAGTATATACAATTGGGGTGTGTGTGTGTGTGTATTGTAATGCAAGAATGAGTTCAGTCAAGCTTTTGTGTGTCAGGGTTTTTTTGACAGGTTTTCCTGGTTTGTTTGTTTGTCATGTGCTTCAGTTCAATTTTTTTTAATCCTTTAAATTCTTCATTACACAAGCAAATATTATTCAGCAAAAATACAAGAGCATTTTCCAGTTCAAAGACTGTAAATTAAAAATAAGTTTGTTAATAAAAAGGTCTACTGCCCTCATTCTCCCACCCCTTCAATCTAATTCAAATATATGTCTGGACTTTGCTCAGATTTTCCAATGTCATTCCTACTTGGGCAGAAACCAAGTAAAAATGTTCATTACTAAAAGAAAATGTTTAATAGTCGGTTATAAGTAAAACCAGGAGGTTACAACAAAACCTGAGCTGAGTGAACTGATACTGCAAAACCTCAGATGGTGGAAACTAAGCCTTAATTTTTGTATCAAAATATCAAAGCAGCTGGGTTTCACTTGAAGAGTTTTGAATTCTTTTGGCAAAACTTGTTCTATTCTCTTTATTGACTCCTATATGTGCTCATGCATATTCCATTTCTGAGCAATAAAGACATTCTTTTCCTCTGGATGGAGCAACTTTAAACCCCATGGCTGCCAATTCTGAATCCTGACATTTTGAGATTTCATCCCTGTCGCAGGTGGGATGGTTGGTGTACTCAGAACCATGGATTCATATATGCCCCATCCAATCTTCAGAGAGGCTTGAGTTGGATGTGTGTTGGTTTTCTCCTTTCATCTAAGTCCAGCACACTTATCTGGCCCTCATTTTGCTTTTCCTTTTCTGGGCAGCTGAAACTCAGCCTTCATTGTAGCCCCGTGGAAAAAAAAAGTTTGGGGTGTATAGAAAAGCTACTGCTTGGGCCTCTCATGCTCAGGGATGCACCTGAAGTGTTGTCTCCAGGGGAACAATATTCTCTGAAAATAGTTCTGCCACAATCTTCAGCCACAGAGGCCTGATTTTGATAAATAGTAGCTTAATCTTCCATTTAATAGTATGTTCTGTCAGTGCAGGGTCCCTCTAATTTAGGTTTGATTTGATGGCCTTTTTTTGTTATTCACAGGGTAAATCTTAAACGTTATTGATTCTCAAAATAATGTGAATGATCACTTGATATTCAGAGAAAAATTTTATGCTGAATAGACATTTTCACTTATAGTTGCAAAAGACCTCTAGATACTAAGATGTAAGGATGGATTTATAGCTTGTCCTGCCTGAATTTTTATAGCCATAGTTAGCTCTTTGTCCCATTTATTCTAAATAATGAAATGTTTTCATTATTTTACTGGTATATTTTTACAATCTTTTAAAATTTCATGGTCTGAAAATTTTTTATGACAGTTAAGGTTAAGTTTTCCTTTTCCATCTTATTCTTCATCTCCCTTTAACTACACTAGTCATTTTATCCATTCCTTTATTTTTCAGTTGTTTTTCTCCTACATTTTTCCTTAAAAAGTATTTCTTCACAAAAAAAATTGCTCAAAAGCTTTGTCTGGTTGGTTCATGTAGGGTTTTTTGTGGTTTTAGTAATGCTACAAGTTGAGAAAAGAGAGATGTTTTCTTTGCAAAACCTTTAAGTAAGTTTCAGTATTTTTCTTCCCATTGTCTGTGCCCTGAACATATGCATATAATTCCAAATGTCAAAAATATTAAAGTTTTATCTGATCTTAAATTCCTACAGGGCAGATTGAACCATTATAAAACCAGAGGTCAAACAGAACTGCTGATACTGATTGTGATGACAGCACTGTTTAATCAAATTCATTAAATGACATTTCATCTAGTAAGGGCCAGGCATTAGAGTGATGTGCAGCAAAACAACTTTAGAAAGAATAAGGAGTCACAATATGATGAGAATAGCTGTGAATCCTCCTTCACTGCAGGAAATCAAACCTTTCTGCTCCTTCCTAACAGCAGAAAGTGTACAGACATAAATACATTCACAATTTGGCAAATTTATATGTGGTTACAGACCATATTTGTGCTATCTCACCAAGTGGAAACAAGGTATGGGAAGGGCAGATGTCCCGCTCTCTCCAGAACAATTTAGGTGTATGTTTTCTGACCTAGAAAGTCTTGTAAACTCTCAGAGAAGAGGTCAGAATTTGAAAGTTTAGAAACAGAGGCAAATCTCATAGCTACTGGTAGTCTCCACACATCAGAGTGTACATGTAGGAACAGTCATACAACCAGTTCTCCTTAAAATCAGCTTTTTTTCTCTATTGGGTGTAAGTGAAAGTGATGCAGGATAAGTAATGCTGTTGAGCTGTGAACTAGGACAGCACCTTTACTTTTGTGTGCCTATAGACCAAGAAACATCCTTTTGAAGAGTACTACAGAATCAGAGATCAAACAATTAGGCTGGAAAGGACTTCTGAGATCATCAAGTCCAACCTATGACTGAACCCCCATGTCAGCTAGACCACAACACTAAGTGCCCTGTCCAGTCTGTCCTTAAGCACCTCCAGGAACAATGATTCTGCCACCCCCATGGGCAGCCCATTCCAAGGTTTAATCACCTTTTCTCTAAAGAAATTCCTTTTTGTTTCCAACCTGAACCTACCTTGGTGCTCTCATCCTGTTCTAGCTGCCTGGGAAAAGAGGTTGACCTCCACCTGGTTACAAACTTCTTTTGGGTATTTGCACATTTATTTCAAAACTGGGGAGAAGAAATTTTCAGAACTGGGAAGGCCCAAACCTACACCCCTAAAAATACTTTGGTATTTCCAAAACCTGATAATCCTAGCTTTTTATTCAGTAAGAAATATTAATTTATGTTTCTTTGCCAGTAGAAAAGTACTGTATCTAGATATTTTTTCTAAAATTCAGTCAAGAATGCTTTGAGACCAGGACCTTTCCTAACAGCAAAGATGAATAAAAGGTTTCTTATGGAACCTCTGGAAAGAGTCCTATAGATAGAACTCCATTCTGAAAATCATGCTTATATCTGTAAAGTGCAAGTGATAAAAAGGGAAAAGTTAGGACTGTCTCTTTGTTCCTCTGTCTCTACTATACAGTGCCATAGATCATGATGGCTACAGACAAAAATAATTTTTTACTTCAGATAAGTAAACTTTCCACTTTCCAGGAAGTTTCACACATCCTTTCCATTCTGCCTTTGAGATGAATTTTGCATTTACATTCTGGTATAGATGCTTGATTTTTGCATTAAAAATGGCTATGCACTTAAGGTTACCTACCTATTAGCTGAAGGGTAGGGAAAAAAAGGGGAACTGGTGGAAAAGAAAAGGTTACCCAAAGGTATGTGAATCTTGCTGTGAAATAGTAAGTAAATTGGATTCTGTTTGTTAATACTTGGTATAAATTGTTTGAAGATTATATAAGAAACCTGCACCAAAAACAATATTCCACACCATTATTACAATAAAATTGAATTGTCTGTCTATAACACTATCATCACACCATTTATCATCAAAAGCAAGTATAGCTTCAGTTAAAGCAATCTATTCATTGTGTCAACTGACTTTCTACAATATGTACTTTCTACAATATATTGCCCACTGAAATAATGAATTTATGGTAATTCTTTCCCCCTGAATACATCCTATACACCACATTAATCAAATAAATTCCCACATGTAATTTTATTTTTTATATTTTATTTTATTTTATTTTATTTTATTTTATTTTATTTTATTTTAAGTGATTGCTTTGGGTATTTACCTTTTAAATGTTTGGCATAAGAGGTATTAATTTTGCATGCTTGTTTGTACCACTTCAAGTCTTAAGTGGAAAGAGAAGTATAGTCTTACTGCAGAATCCAAATCTTGATCTGAGTTTCATTTGGATTGAACCTTTGGAGAACTTGTGAAGAGATGTATGGGTAGGAAATAAAGTGATTTATAAGCTTTTTTATGAAGTCAATTGCTAGAAGAAAGGATTTCAGTATTTTGTAACCAAGAGGTAAAATCCAAGGGTCACTAAAAGCATTTTACAGTATATAAATTTTAAAATCAAGCAGGACTTCATACTTTTCGGGAAATGATAACACACTAGATGAACCTTGCAGTTGGCAGAAAAATAGAAGGATAAGTGCAAGTCAGTCAAAATGCAGCAGAGCTGTAGACTACAGCAACTCACTAAACAGGTAACTCTTGCCTCACAGAATGTGTAGGACAGGCAAAAAAACCAACTAAATGCAGGTACATATATAATATTAGACTGTCAATAATTAGTGGTGTTATGAGCTCATGCCACTAGTTATAGTTTATTTCTTGTGGCCATCTTAAAAGACTTAAATTATTCTTTGAGTAAATAAGTCAGATTAGTGACATATCACACTCTGTTTCCTCTCCATAAATCCCAAATTAAAAGGTTAAAATCAATTAATTAAAAATTATGATACTTATAGTAAATATAAGCAGAATACCTAACATTGTAGAAAGTTTTGAGTAGGGCAGTAAGTCTAATGAAAATTAAATAATTTGGTTTTAATAAAATGAATAATTCAATGATGATTGAAAAACTCCTGATTTGGATACTGGAAAGATGAGTTGACTTGTGTTCCTATCCCAAATAAGAAAATGTGTCCCTTAGAAGAGCACTTCCTGCTGTGTTATTTCCTGTTTACTACATGAAGGCAGTAAGGAAAGCAAAAAAAAGGTAATTTGTCTTTGCTAAAGCTCAATACCAAAGACTAGCATATACTAACTAGCATGAGAAATATAGAAATTGACAAAATAATAAGACATCAACACTATTCAAGTTCTGTTTTCTTTCTCATCCATGTGGAGTCTTCAAGATGTGAAAGTAATCTAGGATTTTTTAATCTCTTGATCAATAGGAAACACCATGTCAGATGGGAACGCTTCTGATTTTACGTTCTGGACTGTTTAAATCTCTGTGGAAACAAAACACAAGAGGGGCAAAAGATCCCTCACATGAAAAAGTAATACTGGAGCCCAAATGCAGTCATAGAGACACCAGATACTAACCAGGATCACTGTATTACACGGATTCCAGCCTTTAAATATTTATGAAATTTTAGGACTTTAATTCCTTTGATGTGGCTAAATATTGAAATAAATATTGACATATAACATTATGTGAAGAGGTAAGCCTATATCAATATTTTCTTCATAGTTCATATTTCCTGCATGAAATAAAATGTGAATTTTTGTTGGTGGCTTTACTTGTAACAACTGATTGCAAAATCAGAAAACAAGCAAAAAAACCCATAATGTTAAATATCCCATACATTTACTGACTAGGTAAATACGTAATTGGAGAGAAGCCTAAGATATAAGCTGCTATACACTCCATCACATGCATAATCAGGATGACAGTCTAATTTTTGATAGATATTAAACTATACTTAGCTCCCTAGCCCATGTAATAGTCACCAGATCTCTTAAAATATTTGCTTGAATAAGTTAGCTAATATAATGTGGGCTTTTCATGAGAGAAACTCAGAAAATTTGAGTTATAATCACTTATTTAATGTTCAGATTTTCCAGTATTGTGTCATAATTTGAAAAGTATTCCAGAAAATATCATTGTCTCACATTTTTGGTGTTTTTGTTATACTCATCTGGGCAATTTACACAGTAAGCTATTTGTTATCCACGAGTAGGAATATCAGTATTAGTCATTTAACTGCATTTGAAAAATATAGTCTTCCTTCTTGCTACTATTCTGGTAGAGGCAAATAATTTCCTCTGGATGATTAAGGAAGTGATTGTGCCTGCAAAGCAGATGCCTAAAGCTCTACCAGATATTAATTATATGATGGAAGAAGTTCACGATGGTATCATTTTCTCTTTCTAAACTCTTAAATACCGAATTTGTTCAATATGTGTTGCTCTTCAAAAACAGTATTCTTAGAAAACTCTTTAAACTTCCTCTTTGTAATGAGCTCTCCTGCTACTTGTGAAATTAGACTACCATTTTGTGTTTGTGACACTGTCACTGTACAGAAGACAGTGATGTCACCAGAATAAGTAGTTTCTGTTAGACGTGCTGGAGGACTGTGGGACTAGCTATGGATTTCGTTGACCTGGATTCAGATCTGTGTGCTGTGCCTCTGGGATGACCCCACTGCAGTCAACAGTTCTGTCATTATGTGCATTCACATCACTAAATACTGTGTTGTTTTATTCCCCAGCGTGGAGGCGCCTTGTGCTGCAATGCACATCTGTGAAAAATGAGCAAATATAAAATTTTACATGTATTCACATTTTACCACATAAAAACTTTATGACTTAGCACTTAGACCAGATTTCACCTTGTTTGACTTTGGTCATGTGAAAATTCAACATCTATTTTAATCTGGTGATAGGGTAATGTATTCCAGGCTAAAATGAGTCTCTTATGCAGCTAAAATGGACAACTACCTGAGAGATTTGTCTGTCTCTCCACTATACACAGCCCTGATGGCAAATTAAAGCTTGGTCTTTAATCTTGCTTAAGTTTAAGGGCTGAAAGTTGGATGGCTTAACTTGTCATCACCCTAGGCTCAGTGCACAAGGGCTGAATATGGATAACTCTATTCTGCAGGAGTCTGACTTAAAAACATAATGTTTAAACTCTCATCCTGCACTGTACAACAGGTGCAATTGATTATAGTGCAGCTGAGCCACAAGCACACCTGAGTTTTTTGAGTCTTGTTGTAAGAAACTGATAAACAGAATTTCTCTGGAAATTGGAAGCCACTGTTCACATCCAGAAGTAAAAATCAGCCACTAAGGTGTCACTGAATTTGTTTTAAGCACAGAGTCTTTATTAAATCAGACTAAAAAGTTGTTGCTGAGTCATAAGCAATGAAGTAATTCTTACCTTTTTTTAAAGAAAGAGACAATTTCTGAAACATGTTTTTATTTTCAAAATTAAAGGTTTAATAACATAAATACCCTGAGCAGACTAAGCCTTCCAGAAACAAGATCTGCTAAGGTCATACTTGAAGATCTTTATTCCCCTCTCTGCCTTCCTCACTGGAGCTCCCTGGCCTTTGTAGCACTTTAACACTAGGGAGCACACTTTCATCAGGAATTATGCTGTCTGCAGCATCTACCGAGGCTGGGAGATCGTCAGTTCTGCACATCAGCAGTTGGGCTGCGGGCCAGCCCTTGCCTTGCTGCACAGAATGACAAGGCATGCAGAGATGACAGAGCTAATGGTAAACAGTGACAGATCTGTCGAGAGTCTGATGGGATGCATCTCTTGTTTGTTCATGTACAGTACAGGAATCAGAGCTATTTTGTTCAGGGTGTGCTCAGATGCCTGTCTGAACTCTTCACCCCGCCTTTTACAAATCAGACTTAGCAGAGCAAAGAAGAGGGGGTTTTTTTGTGAGTATGAGATTTACAGTAAGCTCAAAACTAGGACAAGCAGTCCCTAGAAAAGGGAGAAAATGTAGTGTGTACTTACTCTTTAATTTTATCTATTTTAAAAATTCCCTTGTTCTTATTGACCAGTTAATAAAACCTTATTGTGTAATTATTACTTCCAATAAACATATTTGTCTATAGAATTAAAGGTGCAAAAGGACAGAAAGGAATTTTTTCTTTGGAGTAGCTTTAGACTCAATTTTCTTAATACAAGAACAGCAAAAATTTAAAATGCACTGAATTATTCTTTCCTTCAATAATTTCCAAGCAAATTCATTTTCTTATTAACTCAGTTTATCTGCTGATTTATATTTTGATGTACGGCAAATGTGTTTATCTTGTATATTGTACCATTGTTTTTAGAAAGTTTAAATTTAAAGCCTACCTTACACATTTTACACTTTTAATACACTACTCTTTATTTTGTTGTGGTGACCAAGTTTGTTTATTACTAGGCTGAGGAGTTATAGGTTAACTTTAACCTGAGTAACTTTCATACGATCACACAAAAAGATGTCTGGCAAAACTTGTCATTTATTCTACAGAAAACTTGTCTTATCAGAAAAAGATATGTTGCACCAGACAGTGCTAGAAATTACTACTACTGATAATAACAACCCCAGCAAAACAACACAACAAAAACGAACACTGCAAAACCTTTCCCAGAACTTCAGCAGGATGGCTACCCTGAGTCAGATCTGCGGTTCATACAGTCCACATTTATGTCCTTTTCATTAGCTTCATGGAAAGGTTTAAGCTAACATGCAAAGAGCAGTTGATAGGTAATCAGCTTAAATTCAAAACAGTATTTCAAGTGTTTCAGGCATTTCAGGCTATTGATTTTCTTTGCACCACTATTCTGCTCTTCTCCATTTACTCAACTTTGCCCATCACCTTCTGTGTGCTGAAGTATGGTGAAACAGAACCAGAACTGATCTGGTTTGTGTAGTAGGAAGGTTGAATTATGTAGAGCAATGTATCAGTCCTTCAGATCCTCCTGTCTTCAGAGGACACAGGCAAGTATTTTTATTCTCTGATGTGAGCAACCTGCTCCCAAAACATTAAAGTATACTACTTCTAAAGATTCTGCATATGAAACAGATGTCATCTAGTGCTAAATAAAGAACTCCAGAGCTACCATATTCAATTAAAAAATTCCAGTTGAGAAATTCTGGTCTTCAGGGCAGTAACAGGGTATGTGATCATGGAGTAATTAATTGCCGTTAGAAGAACTGTATTAAGTGAGATTATGTAGCTGTTACTTTGAGTAGAACTTGCCTGAAAGGAAACTTATAAGGTGTTATCCCACATAAGATAAAGTTTGGGCTACAATTCTAGAAGCTCAACAACTAATCCAAAATACAATCAAGTGAAAACCTCAGACTATAGAGTGAATAAATATAAACCATTGATAACATGGCTGCACCATCAGTTTTTAAGCAGAAATTCCCATTCTTTTCAGTGCTTAAAAATCAATGCATTCTCTGTAGAGAAATAGATTCAAATTAACAGCAATTCTTTATCATTATGACTTTATCTGAGGATATCTTCCATTTCATAAATATATGCTTAGTATTCCTGTTTAATACTTTGTCTGTTGTGGTATTCCTACTATTCTGTGAAGAAACCATTATCTGCCTTTACAAATTTTCTGTTGATTTTATGCAAAGCTACAAGGAACTTCTTGGGAGGTTTGTAATCTGCATGGAAGAACTCCAGCCTGTGATGTTATGGTTCTTGTTTGCTACCTGTAAAATGACATCAGCCAGAGATCACAGCTATTCAGTGGGAATCCATCACTTTCTTGCACACTCTATAAAGTTTAGATGCTCTCCTAGAAGGCTTTGCAAATGAAAAAGTGTGAGGAGTTGAGAGACAAAAAAGGCTGAGAGAGCTCAGCTGCCTGGTGAAGGGTCAATGACAGAGATGGATTCAATGACTGGAACCATAAAATGCTTCTTTATATTCAGTAAACTGTGCAGAATATAGTCAGTGTTACCACTTCCTCTTGAAATTTATTTAACTTCAAAACCTTAAAATCTAATTACTTAAACTGTTTATGAAAAACACCGAAGACAGAATTCAAAAGGGCAAAATGCTTTGCTAAATAGTCTGCTAATTTCAAAGCTGTGCCAGATTTTACTAATTTAAAGACTTCCATGCCTTAAGATTAAAACCCTTAAATATTTATCCAATGAACAATTCTGCTAACTGATAGGACTCTACACACAAATCTGGAATTATGTATTTCAAAAATGCTCTAGTCACTGTATACCTGATCCCATATGTAATGAAAATTAAGTTCACTGACAAAATAGTTCCTTTTGAAAGTGGGAAATGTTAAATTAATTTAAATACTGTTTCATTTCCCCTCCTTTTTCCAGAAGAAACCATCTGAAGATATGCTAACTGAAGTGTGTAACTTTTGGCTTGTAAATGTTGTGTGTTTTGGAAGCTGAAGAGATATGCCTATTTAATAAGGGTTATAAAGAAGATTTAAATGCCTCTCACAAGGGAAAGGTTCTGCTGCCACAAGTTTAGCCCACATACAAACTTTTCATTCACACAAAACAGGGAAAATTCCCAGCATAACTCTGAGAGAAATGAAATAACTGAAGAAAGTAAGTCTAGTGTGAGGTTATGAGGAAATACTGCACATTTTATGAAAAAAATAATAAAGGTCTAATTCTAACATCCTGTCATTGATCAGTAGAAAACGAAAGATAATAATCAGTCAATTGCCAGGCTTCTATTTTATTCCTTGCCTTCAAAATCAATCAATCAAACAAACAAATAAACCCCACCATATTTTCAAAAGCTATTGTAATCCCAAAATCAAATATACTATCAGGAATGAAAAATATATGTCACCGGTCATTTTAAAACATGGTTACTAAATATAGAAATATTCCATCTGATCTATTTCTTACTTTTTCACTGTAGAAAAAAACCTAATAGAACTCTATTTGGGTCGTTCTATTATACACAAAGATTATCTATCATATAAAAGCTACAGTGACTTTTATTGTTCATGTCTTCTCCAGAAATCACTTGGCATTTTCTTTGCTGTGGAAACTTGTAATAAAATGGTTAGAACAGGAAAAGCAAGTCATCTAGCAGTATAACCGACACAAAATGAACACTTCAGCACTTATTTTTTATGAGCTAGTTAACCTCATTGGATTTATATAACTGACCTCCATTACTGTTGATCAGAGCTGAAATTTACTTCCATAAAATATTATATTGACCACTTTAGGGAAATAAAGGAAAACACAAAAGGCACAGAACTTACTTACTCTTATTATTTGATGTATTTTTCCCGATTTCTGAGGCTTACCCAGTGTAGCTTACTGCTACACTGGGTAAGCTGGAAAGCAAGTCTGTGTTCATGCACTAAAGCCTACCAAAAGTGATCTATCACTTTCCAAATGTGTAAGTGACTATCTAATAAATAAGAAAGGGAAAGCACCTAATATAGAAAAATTTAAAATGTGGCCTACCTGCACGTGTTAGGAGCTGAATTTCACGGGCTCTGAGTTTTGGTTTTGTAATACTACATGCATGTATACCAGGACATTATTTTGCCACTTTGCCAGCAATCATCCCTTAGTATCTGATTATCAGAAATAGGCTTTGTCTGTTCTTTTATTTCTTTTATATTGACTTCTTCATAATGTCTTAGTTATTCCACAAAAACATTCTACATATTCAAAATGTTGGATAATCAAAATGCTATGTATAAAATACCAATAAAATAGCATAATTAAATTGGAAAAACCTGGTAGGTATACATCATAATAATGAAAAGCAGATCAAAATAATTAATTAATATTATTTCCTTTTCCTTGAGCCATGAGCAAAGTAAATGATATGTACAAGAACTCAAAATGCTGCTCGAAACTTTGGTTGACTAATATGTCTCTTTGGCCTTACCTTATAGTTATTCCTCAGAAATTCTGAGTAAATATTTCTGAAAAGCTAAGTACATGTGGGTTTCTACATGTATTATTTAGGAAACATGGTCTTAAAGTTTATGTTTTTTATATTGTAAACAGTGAAAAGAGTAAAATATAATTTAAATATAGTGATACTTTCTGTTAAGACATATTTTTGAGATCAGTATAACAATATGGAAGATAGAAGGAATTAAATCTGCCTATTGTCTGACTTTAAATTATTTAAATTGACTTGTTACTTGTAATTTTTCATCTCCTCCATTGTTATTTTATAGTATTTAGCTTTCTGACGTAGAAGTTTTACTTTTCCTGCTTGTCAATTTTTGTTTCTTTAATTATGTTTGGACTATTTTTATTCCTTTAACGACCTTATTTTTTACTAGAAAGTAAACAGACAAAAGGCAATATTATTGCACCTTACCTGGAGACACTGTAAACAGAAGAAAACATACTTTGGTTATCAATGCTAACTTTATTTATAAGAAGAAAGAGAGCATTTTACCACAAACCCTCAAGAAGCAGAAGTCAAGACATGGGAATAAAGATTAGCTTGAAAATCATAATTTGGGAGAGGAGAGTGACATCCTTTTGTGCTGCTTACTCATTCAGATATGCTCTAAAAGTTTTCTAACTACAGCAGTGATTAGAGGCATACTAATTTGGAAATTACTCTAGTGTAATACAAAAATGTCAGTAGCTGGCCTGGAGAACAAGTTCATGCTTTGAGATATTTCTTAAAAGCTGCAATAGCTGCCAAGTGAGTGGCAAGAAGACAGCTGCTCTGGAGTCTTTTGTTGTGAGTGTGAAATGTGAAATTTGGCTACTGACATCACTGACCTCATCTAACCAAATTATACAAATAGGTGAACTTTATATACATGTGTTTTTTTTTCCAATTTGATAATTAGCTCAGCTAAATGTATTGTTGAAGGTGGATGGAGGCCTTTTGAAAAGCAGTCAAACACCTCAATGGGGTTTTTTGAGGATGTATATATCAAATCATATTTCTAGTGGTTATCTATGGGCAACTTCTTCAGGGTACCTTGTGCTGTTACTTCTCTGGTGGTAATCCAGGCTTCCATTTAATTTTTGAAACCAGTGTTTTTAAAGAGATTAGATTAAATGTATCAAAATCTGTTTGTATAAACCTTTACAGTAAATATTTAATTCAGACACACTTGGAGCACTTCTTCAAAATTTCTTGACTTCTGAATTGAAAAACAGCCTGAGAAGCCAAGTCTTAGTGGAAAGAACTCGGAAAGGTAGATTCACATTAGAGTGATAATTTAAGGATATTAGAATTGGTTTTGGAAATTTAATATTTCTCCCCACTGCTAGCTGCAATGATGTCAATAGACATTAGATGAGTATGCTTGCTACCAAAGATAGGGCTGGAAGTTTGCAGATTTCAAACAGTCATAGTGCAGTTGAAAAAAGAAATTAAATAATGATCCTTTATGTATTTACATATTAAAATCACCTTTGACTTTGTAGGGTATCTGCAAGTTCTCACTTATTTGATGAATGAAGTAATATAAAATAGGTTTATAGATAATAACCTCCTTGAAATGATCCTTTTTAGAGCTCTCTGGCTTATCTGAATGTAAGATCTTTACAGCAAAGCTCTGAGTGTGCCAATTTTTCTGTCATCCTAAGCGAAGTCAAAAAAGACCTCACTGCTCACTCAGTACGTATTTATGTTTCTCTCTCTTTTCCCTCCTGAGACTACAGCAGGACTTGAACCATATCAAACCAATTAAAACTCACACATGAGCATCTGCATCAACTATTTGCATCTGCAATATTATTTGGGCAAGGAGTATATGAGGAAAAGGGATAAAATGCAAATTGTGCTGCAAAGAAAGTTTATTTTATAAGTTGTTAATATTAACATTTTATGTAAGTGCATCACTAGATTGTACTTTTTTGCTGTTCTTTCCTATGAAAGTAAATTAAGACCTTAGTTTTCTGGATAAGTTATAGTGATAGCCTTTATATTCTTTGCCAGCATGGCAAAGCCTTTATATTCTTTGCCAGCATGGTGCTCAGTGCAAGTTGTTCTCCTGCGCTTCTAGTTTTCTTCATTATTCATGAGATGTAAACCACTCATAGGTCAATAAAGTGAAATAAGTCACTCATGCAGACCTTTTTGGGAAGGATTATGCAAAAAATCCCTGTGCTCTAAGTTAAAAAGTTGACCTTAAATAGCTTTCTCTCTACATAAAAGGGCATTGGAAGCTCACTTCTATATTTTTCTGTTTTGCTTTGTTTTAACTTCCTCCATTTGATAGCATTAAAAAAGTCTCCAGATTCTCTTTCAGATAACCACTGTACTCTTAGAAATAGGTTTCAGAAACGAGATTAGTTCTTCCGGAATGATGATGCTGAACTATTGACCTGCGGGGAGAGAGATGATGATGTTGACTTTCACTCTGACAGGTTGTCTGTCTCTAGCAATTTTTCCTCTAAAATTCAGTAGTGGTAGGCTACATAGCTGAGGTCAAGGAAAATTAGGTGGCAGCCAACCCACTGCATTACTCTGTGCCTGTGATCTGTCTTAGTCTCTTGGTCATTCATATGCAGGTGATGGCTTCAGTGCTGAAATAGTGAGGTGAAATGTAACTTGATTTAACATTTTAACAAGAAGGGATTGCTCTCTTCCTTTACCGCCTCAGTGTAAGGCCTTTGATGATAACCAATGGTGATGGCAAAGTATATAATGAATGAAGGCACTGGGCGCTAGTGCTACTCATAAAAATGAGCTTGGAGCTAGTTAAATCTGTGGTTTTAAATTTAGACTAGGCAAGCAATTTGTAATGAATTATTTATTGGGTTAAATTTCACCAACTTTTTTTTTCTGTTCACCAGTTGTCCACAAACATATGGCAAAATTTGTGGATTTATTCATTACCTAGAAAATATTCATTTATTTCCTCAGTGAATAAATTCTTGGCCTGCAGATTGCTCATGAGCAGTTCATAGGGAATATTCAGAAGATGCACTGTGTGTGTTAGTTTCCATGTCTGCTTCGATATGCTGTAAATTAGCACTATTATTATGACTGAAAGATCAAATGAGCAGATGCTGTGTTGACAGCAATATTTCAGCTAGCCCTTTATTTAATTCTCATTCAGAACATAATATAGAACACTAACATTACACTTCTGGATTTACCTGCAGCATATCATAGCTCCTATTAAATGAAGAATTACTATCAGTCTGGATTAGTTTACCAGTCCTATTTACATCATGGCCCCAGCACTTTGTTGGCACAGCTGAGAGGACAGAGAATTGAAGTTCAGTCAGGAATGAATGTTTAACAGCATGCTGATATTGCATCAATATTATCAGCACAATCGTTATGGTTCAAGCCTTGCATAAAATGAAAATGCATATTAATATACTTTATTTACATTATGGTGCACGCACTTTACCTCTGTAGAGAGCAAAGAGAGAGCTTTTAGCTTTTCACTCTGGCCGAGGGGTTTTCTTTGTTTGTTTGTTTGTTTTTCCTATATTAGCAATGCAGAGGCATGCATATTTTTAAAAAGATGTTTTGGGGATGGAAAAATAGGTCAGTAAAATTAGTAAAAAATTAATTGGAACTTTCCCCATTTGGAGAGGTGAAAATATTTGCATTATGTTAGTAGTGTACATTCCCCACATGTTAAGGATCACTTGTGCCCCAGGGGAGATGGTCAGGTTAGCAGGGGTGATAAAACAGTCATAACCACTTTAATGGGGTTCTTCATTGAAGCCATTTTCATGCTCATCCTTTCCTTTTACCTGCAAAGAATACCCTTTAACTTCTCCCTGTACATATTGTCTATAAACTGCCACAGGACTTCTCTGCAAATCTCGCTGAAAAGAGGAACTTCCTCACTAGTTTTTCCATATCAGAGCATGAAAACCAAACATTTGGAGATAGCAGTCTAGAGGTATGTTCTCCATTTCCCCAGAGAACAAAGAGAGGTGGAGAAAACCTCTCGTTAGTTGAATTTGTCTACGTTCATTCACGTACTGGGTAAGATGTGGTATGAATATTTCTTACAGGGCACTAATGCAGCTGGATGTATAAATTGGAGCTCTGATGGACCTTTGCAAAAAGGCAAATCTGAAAAAGAAGAAAAAGTCTAATTTTATAATTTTTGGCAACTCAGCTCATGGTAAAATATCACTTAAAAAGCGTATGATATGAAAATGAAAGATGATACTTTTTAAATAAAATGTTCTTTAATGTAACATAATGCCTTAAAAGAAAGTAAAACTAAAATATTCATTAGAGGAATACTGAACAAAAGATTATCAAACAAAAGATTTATCACAATGGTAATAATTACAATTACTAGGGGAGAAGAACTGGGTTTGGTGTTCTTGGTTGAAAGTGAGGACTTGCTTTTTCTGTGTGAAACACCTACAGCAAGCTGCAAAACTGAGGAAGAAGGACCCTCCATTTCTTCAGCTGCATTTCTGTGCAATCTGTAACACAAGATTTATGAAAGGGGGATAAACAAACAAGTTATTTCCTTGTGGTTCATACCTCTACATCAAAAGTATGAAGTGAATTTGAAATTCATGAAAGCAATTATATTCTTGAAATGAAGTTTCCTGCTGCATTCACTGAGTGTAGGAAACATCATCTGCAAATGGTCAGTGTGGTTCAAGCAAAAAGTGTGGAGGAAATTGTTTTAAGCTCAGAGACTTAGTGAGATACAAGCACTTAAAGCAAAAGAGAAATGAAGTTTCATTATGTTGGGGGTTTGCTGCTCATATGCCTGATTTAAGTAGTTTTTCTCACACTTCTTGTCCCATTATGAAGAGCCAGTTTTTCTCTTTCATTACACATGGTATGTGGGAATGTAGGAAATCGCTGAATTACACACCTGGACTCACTGCCTAACACTGAATTGCTGCTATGCTTTGTACCAGGAAACCTAATCCCATCTGGGACCTGACCCAAATGATTCAATCTTATTACATCCAAATGCATTGTGATAGCTTTTATTGGAGATTTTGGATATCTATGAAATAAATAGATAGTGTGTGTATTTCAAGAGAGTAAATCTTGATTTAAAAAATTCTTCAAATTACTAGTATATTTTAGTCTTGAAGTTACACCTGCCAGTATAGCAGTAAGAAAACATTTTGACCATTAGAAATACCTGTTCACATATATCATAAACACAAATAACTATTTCAACTTGATAAAGAACAGTATATTTATTTGGTCTTATTGGGACTCTTCAGATTTAAGAAAATGAGACTGTTTTTAGAAACCCTTAGAAAATGGGGATAGATAATATCCTCAATATTTATCTATATTTATCTTCCAATAAAGATAATGGATTTTTAAGCTATGCTTTCACTTTATTTCAGTAATCATATTGCTAAAAATTAAATTTGTTGTTGAATTATATGATTTTTTTACATTACGATCAGTTTGTCATTTACTTCCTTTGAAATGCAAATTCACAGAAATCTTCATTGTATTTAAAATTATAAGTAAATATAAAGCTTCAGATATTTTGAAAATAGTCACTTTAGAATAGATACATGCACAGCATTTTTAACAGATTTTTACAGATTCTATTTTTTTTTTAAATGTGGAATTTTTTATGATGCATGATTTAATTATTCAGTAGCTGATGTCACTAGAATAGATGTTGTGTCATAAAAACATCATGAAGTAACTCAGGAAAAATGATATCTCAAAAACCTTTTTGGTTATAGACCTCTTGCCAGTATATATAGAAATAAATACTGGGGCCTTTAATGGAAGGATCATGAGAATGGAAAGACCTCTGACATCATGTAAGTTGAAGGTGAAATATTTCCCCTACAGCAATAAAAATGAATGTGCAAAATTTTTTTATAACCTACCCAGTGCCCAAGATCCTCTGTAACCTCTGGTTGACTTGTCACTTGGAAGACAAATCTGCTCATAGATCGTGACTGCCAGAGTGTCTTTTCTGCAACTGTATCAGTAATTAGCTATGCCTTGTTAGTGCTCAAGGCAAGTACATCTGTCACATTGAAATAAAGGGTTAGATTTTTCACAATTTTAGATAACATTTTAGCCTTTCTGCTTTGTAGCACCAACAAAAAGTCCAAACTATTGACAAGACTGTGTCAATGGCTTTTTTAAATGTCTGTGTTGTATTAGTCCATTAGAAAAAAAAAACCCAGTTGTAACTCTAAATTTTTAAAGATTTTTTTAATTAAATACAGAGTAAAACAAGAATTCAGAGAAAAACGGGGAGAGCCTGTGAGCTGGTTTTAGTTTAGGCTTAAATCCTAAAGTTTATTGAGCTTTTCTGTGACTTTCTGCATGCCATCAGATTCAATTGATTCGATGTAGCAAGGATCAATCCTTTGTCATTTAATTGTATTATAGCTGTGTCTTTGAAAACAATTACAGAGCTATCTATCAATCTAACTTCACCAATAAAAATGGCCTCATATAATTATAACTAATAAAAAAATCAGTTTATGCACATTGATTATGGCTATCTTACCAAGAGGCTACAGTTTATTAAATAACTTCATGAATAAGATGGATTGCAAGTATAATGAGGTGAATCTGTGTTAGTGTATGATATTATCAATCAAAAATACAACAGTCCAGGTATCCTGCACTTAGGCAGGCACAGAACAGAAAAGAATGATGGGCTGTTCCAGACTAAGCTGGACCCCTGGTTGTCCTTGACATTTACCCTTTCTCAGTCTAAGAGAATCAGGGATGTTTAATTTACAGAAGTTTAAAAGCAGCTTCAGACACACATAGGGTTGTAGCATTCATGCTGTTAGTTATTATAGTGCAGTCTGTTCTCTTGCCAAATGAGGAGCCCTCTCATGTCCTATGCCAAAATTAATGGGCATAGACAATGCATGAGATGCCAGATTACAGATTTGCTCTAACTAGGGAATCCTCAATTAACTAGTTTTAGCCATCTTTGATACCTTGTGCTGCTTAAGTGTTACCAGTTGCAAGAAAAGAGTATTTGGACATAGAGGGAAAATTAATGAATTTATTAAATAGGTCTTGCATATGAAAGAAATTATTTTTCAGTGTTAAATGAAGACCAATAAAACATAGAATCATAGAATATCCTGGGTTAGAAGAGACCCACAAGGATCATAGAATCCAACTCCTGCCTCTCCTCAGGACAGCTTCAAGAATCACACCATGTGCCTGAGAGCATTGTTCAAATGCTTCTTGAACTCTGGCAGGCTGGAAGCTGTGACCACTTCCCTGTGGAGCTGGTTCCAGAGCTCAGCCTCTCTCTGGATGAAGAACCTTTTCCTGATATCCAGCCTAAACCTCCTCTGACACAGCTTCATGCCATTCCCTTAGTTTATAAATTAACATGTTATTAAATGACTTTTTTTTTTTTTTAGGCAGGTTGAACATGGCCATGTTCTTCAGTGCAGCATTCTTCTGCTACAAACTGTTGTCTGTTATCCTTATTCCAACTTATTTGCCTGTTTCTTTGATCAGTTTTCCTCTTAAAGTCTATCTTGGGATAATCTGTATCTTAAAATTTGTTGGCCACATGAGCTGAATTCTCAATGAAAATAACAGGAGCACAGATGTACTGCTCCAGTCTAAATATTCTACACAGTGGCAACAAAAACTAAGACAAAAAGGTAAAAAAATTATGAATTTTCACTCTTGTGAATGAAATTATTTTTTCTGATGCATATTAATCTGTAAAACGTTTCTTAGCATGTCTATCACTTGACTTAGAAAGAATGTACTGTGCTTTTCCTTGCTTTTAACTTAAAAGCCATCTGTAAATCCATTTGTTTTTACTTTCTTGCATTTGTATCTTTTGTTTCCAGGGCTTGATCTTTATAGGAAAAACAGCTGCCATTTAATGAAACTGCCATGAGGCAGACTACAGAACTTTAAATTCTATGGTTTTTAAGCTTCTGTTAAAAATGCAACTTAGAATGAAACTAGCTGTTGGTGGGTTCTCACTCAGATGTGAGAAATTAAAAAAGTCAAAACTTCCCAAATGTTAAATAAATCATCACACGAAAGTACAATAAGTGAAACACTTAATGTGCTGGCAGTCTCTTGCTTAAGACTCAAGTACCCATGATGCATGTATAAGTTATTGCAGATAAAACAGTTATATAAATACTGTAAGCTTTATAAATCTTCCTTTAAATGTTACACCTGGGTTTTTTCAGGCTAGTGTGGTTTGCATAGATGTCATTTTAAACATAGAACCTCTACAGTAATGTTGTTAATGTTTGCATATAAGTACTGAGTATCATAACAGGTACTTTACCTTTATACTGCAAATACAAAATTTTCTTCCCTGATTTAAAAGATTATGAGAATATTTGAATGTCTCTTTCAGCTATCATATCATGGAGGTATATTCAAGTGATCTGCTAAGATTTCATTATAACACCCAAATTCAGTAAGAATTTGCAGTTCAGGAATAAAATCAGAATGTGATGACTCCTATTTTTCTTGTTTTGTTTAAGTTTATTTTTTCTTTAAGAAACCAAATGTTACTTTTCACAGAATAGTATGTGATAAAGTTCACACTGTAGTGTGACTTCACACTTCATTTTCTCTCACTACTGTTATGACGAAGGACTATTTTTGACTGATTAAATAGAAAAAAATGAAGCTTTAATTTTTTTGCCTTTTTTCATCTGAAAACTATTGTACTCTTAAATAATTTCACCATTAAGTATTGTCTTTAATTTCACTCACAAAAACAGCTTCTCATTTTACTTAGATACACGTCTCTGCCATTTTGGACCCTGTAAATAATTCAAAATTTTTTTACTACAGGTGTTCTTAAATATCTACTCTTGATCCTACATTTTTTAGCATGTATCTATTTTTGCTGAGCTTTATTTATTTTGTGAAACTTCACACTTCCAAATCAGGAAAACACTATAAATAGTACCTTCTTCCCCTTCATCTCCTCCCCCAAATTATATGCCTCATGATATCAAGGGAAAAATTAGTAGATCATATTTTGAAAAATAAGAACTTAGATTTTCTGTAATGTCAAATATTCACTTCATGATTGGATTTGAATAATTTTATTCAACATTTAGCATTTTTTATTGGGCATGAGAGTTTTCATTTGCCCATACTTGCCATTAACCTGAACCAGTGTACTGAAACATGTACTACAATAGATAGCTGAGCACATGCCCTGGTCAGCAGGACAAGGGTGTTGATTGTCCTCCTCTAAGCTGCTCTCACGGGACCCCACTGGAGTACTGTGTCCAGCTCTGGGATCTTTAGTACAAAATAGACACGGGGCTGGTGAAGCAGGTCCAGAAGAGGGACAAAAAGGTGATCTGAGGGCTTAAGTAACTCTCTTACAAAGACAGACTCTGAGAGTTGGGGTTGTTCAATATGGAGAAGTCTCTGGGGAAACCTTAGAGGAGCCTCCCAGTACCTAAGGGGGCTTGTAAAAAAGAAGGTGAGTGACATAAGGGCATGTAGTGATAGGACAAGGGGTAATGGTTTTAAATTAATAGGGAGTATATTTGGATTACATTTTAGGAGGAAATTCTTTACACAGAGACTGGTGAAACAATGAGAGGACATCCCATCCCTGGAAATGTTCAAGGCCAGATTAGATGGAACTCTGAGCAACCTGGTCTAGTGGGAGGTATCCCTACCCATGGAAGGAGGGTTGGAAATAGATGTTTTTTAAGGCCCCTTCCAATACAAACCGCACGGGGAGCCCATGATCCATGACATTTGACATACGACAGTGATAGAAAGCACAGTTACATGTTGGGCTCTAAACCACAGTATGGGCCCTAGAAGAGGGAATCATGGACTGCTGTGATCTTGGCATAGTATGCACCTCGAAAAACACTGCTCTATTTCTTAATTAAGTACACAGTCCTGCATTATCTTCTTAGAGTAACTGATGTATACCTAGCAGAAAAAGAAAATACTTCCCTGTTGTTGAGACCTCTTTTCACTTGATAACTAAGGTAGGTTTTGATTTAAAATGGATGCTTCTCCCTAGGTAGTTTTTCCTTGAGATGGAAAAGAGCTGTAAGTGGTGACTCCCAGAATGTTCAGGTCAAAAGTCAGCACAAACCTTATCTGAACAATTCAAAGGTAAACCTGTTTATAAGTCTTATGAGAAAATTTGTCACAGGCAGGCTCTTTAGTTTTGGAAATGCTTTAAGAAAGGAGTTCCTTGAAACTTTTTGGATATTCATCCAAGTTCTAAAGAACTCTGGAATTTAAAAAAACATTCTGCCCATGATTTTAAGTTTTAACACCGGATGCAGTTGAAGAACGGGCTTTAAAAATTTTTATGAATGAAAAGTGGTAAATAAAACAGATTACATCATGAACATTTGTAGGTTTAAATTTTTGCTGAATTCAGATATTTGCCTGGGCAGGGTAGCCAACTAGAAGTAAATCAATTTAACTCAGGACTGTCAAATGCACAGCAATATATGAAATAAGTAAGTGTCATCTTAAAAGCTGTGGTTCATTCACAGATCTATGGCATGAAAAATGAAATACAGGAAAGCTGGCAGCATAAGACAATTTACAGGAGTCTTCAGGTGTTGCAGAGCAATTATTTTGTTCTTTATCCAGAGCCTGTAAAATGTTCCCTTGACAAAATGGTACAGCTCTGAACATTTTGTCATTATTGGTGTTATACATATCAAACAAAAGAAAGATTTACAGTGCCCAGGGATAATAAATGAAATGCATTTTCTACCTAAAATTTTGAAACAATTATAGCATTAATAAATACCAGGCTTTTTTTTCTGCATGTCTGTAAAAAAGAGAACTTGAATCACAGGGGATCACAATGTATTTCTGGCTTTTGTACTATCAAACATCATAATTTTACATGATGTCACAAAGATATTCATTTTTCAGATGGAAATGGTATGAGATTTGAGGGCTTTCCATGACTGACTTTTTGATGGATTCTTTAAAATCATGAAGCTGATGCCAGGGGAATTAATTTAATTGTGAAACAACAGCAACAATAACAACCACCACCAAGCCATTTATTCTAATGGGAGAAAGGAATAGATGAGAGAGATTAGTGTACCAGTGCTAGGTAGAAGTAGCCTAGAAAGTCACCGAAGCATATCAAAGTGATGAAATTAAACATCTGGAGAGTCATCCAGTAACTTGAGAGAGGTTGCTGTAGTGAACCGCATCAGGACCACCTGTCAATTAGTAAAAGAGCTCAGAGGAAATGAAAAAGAGAATTCCTAAGTCAAAAGGAAAGTGATAAGAGAAAAGTAACCTCAGATTACGATTTATTCAAATAATGAGAATGTCTTTTGCAAGAGATTAACAATCACACTCTCCAAATCCCAGGAAATAACTGTCAAAATCAAGTCTATTTCCTTAACATCTTCAAAGCAGCAGTCACATAAAGAATGAGTGGGATGGTGGAATGCATCAACAAACCAGGTGTATAAAAAATAGTTTGTGTAGGTTGAGGTGTTACAGCCAAGATGCTTTCAGGACTGAAGCTTTCAGGTCACAGTGTTACTTCTCAGAGCAGGCAATATCTCACTGGTGATGACTTGTTAAAGCAAGGATCTGCTGTTAATTGTTGCAAGACTTTACAATGAAATTCTTTCGAAGTTACTGTATGCATCTTTTGATGCAGAGGATTAAAGATAACATAAAAAAAGGAGGAAGTGTATGAAGCACTTACATGCATTCTTTGCATTAGGATGGATAACCTTAGGTCAGAGTAGCTTCCATATACATTCAGGTAGGAATATTACTTTAAGATGTAGACCATGCTCAACATGGTGTTTAAAGAAAGAACTTTTTTTTCTAGATGCCTTATATAATTTTGAATATGCTCTCCTTATATAATTCTTATCATTTCAAATCAGATACTGTCTCTATTGCCATATGAATGTCAGTTTCATCAGTTTATTAATCTTATTAGGTAATATACCAACCAGAACATTTTTCATTTAAAGTTTTTAATAACTGGAGCTATGCTTATACAAATAGGTGTTTGCCATGTAACATTCAGCTCCCTGTCATGATTGGAAGAACTGATCTTTTTTTTTTTGATCTGGTTTTCTTCAAGTACTCCTTCAGATGATTTATGTGTATTGCAGAGTATATTGTGCTGGTATCTCTCGTAATTCAACAAGTTAATAGTTGGAGACACTGAGAGGTTAGCATACTGAGCTGAGAAAAGATAAAAACAGCTTAACTAAACTATAAAGCATTTAAACATTCTTTGTCCTAGGCTTAGAAAGTCGGGCTTCTTTCCTGATACATTTAACCTTAACTAACCTTAACCCATACCCTTGCCCAAACTCATTAAGTCTAGTCATAGCATTACCTCAGCCTTATATCAGAAAGAAAAAAAAAAACAAAAAACAAAAAAACCCCATAGCCTTTACTTCTTTGTCATCTCTGCTCGTAACCAGTTTGTTAGAACTTATTTTTTTCAAAAGTCATCTGTCTACTACCCTTAGTAGCCATCCAGGCATATACGAGGCCCTGAGGAGAGCGTGGTGTGATTGCTACATAATGAACCGAGTTGAAATCAAGTGAATAATGTGCTAGATCCAAGTCTTCTTAGGTAAAGAAGTAACTGCATAGGTAGGGGAGGAGTTAAATTGGAATTTGCTAAACCTGAGTTTTCTGTTCTCAATGCTGTAAAAGCACAGAATTTACTGCTAAGTGAACACCCAGTCCTAAATATTGGTGTATGTAATCTACTCAGTGTATTTGGTTTTCTATTGTTGCTACTACTATCCGTGTCTTTCAAACATTTACCCTTTGTCTCCCTCTTTCTTGTGATGTTATGTATCAGATGTAAAGAATGATTTTGAAAATCCATCAACAACAATGAAAAGACCTTGTCCATGAAAAATGTTTGAGTGGTCAGGTTTTCAAAGAAATGCTGAGAGGTGAATAATGATTGAAAAGGCTGACTTTATATTCACGACACTTGTTTTAAAGGATATGTTTGATTACAGGAAGAAATCAATACATTTACATTGACTCACTCTATATGTGCTAGTACATTGTACAAATAGATCTAAGTCTTTTTGGACTTCAAAATTAACACTACCTTACCAGGTGGAACATATGTTTTTATGGATCTAGAGGAGTTGTTGCTGTAAAGGAGAAATGTTGGTTTCCTCATTAGATGGTGGAACAGCTCTTACCTAAGTCTGCTTTTTATACCAAGTTTTTGCTGACTATATCTGTTTCAAAAAATGGGAATTTATTGTATTGTATTTTTAAATATATGTAAACATCTCTGGAATGGATTTCCTTTATCTTTAAGTAAATTTTATTTAAGTAAACTTTACTGCACTGCTTTTTATAAAGTGTACCACTGTTTTAAGTTTCAGGATCTAAACCTGATATATAAAATTATTTTGGACATTCCTGACTCAAGAATGCTTTGAAAGTAAATAAATCCTTTTCTATTACTAGAAGACAGTACATGTAGCACAAATAAATAGAGTACAGGAAATTGACAGAATTCAATTTGCTTGTGATTGTGTAATACATTTATTATTACTTTATTAACACTGATGTTATACAAGAAATTTCAGTAATCCAATTGTGTCTCAAGTTTAGCCCCCTTAATGGGTTCCTTGACAAGGATGAGCTCATGTACCTTTACCATCAACTGTTCACTCTTCCCGTGCAGTTACTCTCAGTATTATGTGAATTAGATATTGCAATGGCTCATTGCTCTTGCTCTCTCAGAAAGCATTTCAGTGGATTTCTATTTCCTGCTTAATAAATGTGCTGCAGATTTCTAGTAAGAGTCCTAGAAATGCATCCTTTTGGAGAGGACCAGAGGCAAGCACATTTCTGCCCAATTTCAAGGTAAAAGGGAAAACCAAGAAAGAGAAAAGGATCTAACAATGTGTTTTTGAGAGCGGGTTACCTGCTCTGACCTGTCAAATTCAGTGAATCTAAATGAGCAGCAGTTAATGTCTTTGTGTCTGGCATTTACTGCTGGGCTGATGTTTCCATCCAATACCAGATCCATGTGTTTCGAAGGACTTTTTTAGCAAAGAGTAGTCATATATTGAATCATGTTGACTCTCCACAATTAAGAGATTATGTGGGTTTCCCTCACTACATTTCTGTCCTTACTTCTGCATACCTGGAATGGAGTTTAGTGTTAATACTTCAGGTTGGTATGATTTTCTTCTCATTTTGAGTGCCAGAAAGGAACACAAAAGGAATACTTTGTACTTTTATTGAAGAGTTTGGAACAACTAGAAGATTCTATAGTCTATTAGACCACCTTCCTTCCTCAAAACACTGCATATTGCATAAATGTTAGAGTTCAATTACTGTATTTCTTTGTTGTCTCTTCCATTAGCCTGGTGTCCTTTCATTTAGAAATTTTTCTCCAATGAAGGGATTTTAAGTGAAACAAAAACACAGTGCAGCTGTGATTTGGCTTTGACAAAACATCAAGGAATTTGAATTGCTATTGGTTAGGTATCTTTACATCTGTCACATAAAGAGTATTCTTTCACAAAAACATGGACTTTATTTTCTTCCTTTTTTTCTTAGTAATGTACCACCTAATATCACATTCTTCTTTCAATTACATACTGATAGAAAAGAACAGTTTTCTTCTGAGATAAAATTTCTTTAAAGAACCATTATTCCCTTAAATTTGTGAACTGAGACTGTAGTGCTTTTTAGATGATCTTTTCCAGTCCTGACTTCATGTACATTTGGAACCAGAAGCATGAATTTACTAAGCAGATGTTGAAGTAGGGATAGCTCAAAGTAACTTTGAAGAATTCAAACTTTTTGTACTATTTAATTTTTTATTTTAGAGAGAAAATTCTTAGGAGCTGAAAATATTACGAAATTTTTGTTAATCACATCACACAAATAAAAAAATCTAAATAGTGAGTATTCAGAGAAGCATTTGCAATAATTAGGTGCAAGAAATTTTGCTGTGTACTGCCATACCTATTCATAGCAACAGTTTCTTTAACATTATTCCTCCGGGAAGGAGGAGGACCTGTGCAATGACGCAGTGCCCTTTACAGCAGAACCTGGATTCTGACCATAACTGATAGATAGTTTTTTGCTTTATGTGTTTGGGGATAATTTGCAGATGGAAGAAATGGCTGACCTTTTTGACTCAGTCTGAAGTGTGCAGTCCACTAGTAATATAAATAGGGCAAAATTTATTGGTGTGAAGTACAAGATCATTTATGCAGTAATGCAATTTTCCTCTGCAGACTGAGACCCACTGGAAATGACAGATGAGGAGAAAAGTCCTAGCTATATTATATGGTCACAGAGTGACTCCATGCTATCATGAAGGAGAAAGCAATCCTAACTCAAGGAAATTTCAGCTGAGTCCTTTGTGAGGGAGATGTTTTTGTACAAAACCTTGCCGGAACTTCCTTTTTAATTATGAGAAATCAAAAAGGGGTAATAAAGAGCTGTACAAATAACAGGAGACCTAGAAAATTTTACTTCTTTATGGAAATTAAAGCTGATAAAGAATCTAGTCCCATAAAAGTTATACGTAATAAAATAATGTAGTGAGAAAATTAAGAATTCTAGAAAAATGATAAAAGGTACAAACTGAAAAAATATAGAGTGAAAAAAGTTGATATGAATCTCTGAAAAAAATCTTGTGTTGGAATAGTGAGGGGGAAATATTTGTTCTCAAGACTGTGCTGACAACTCCTTTACCATTTTGTTTTTATGTTGGTGAGTACATATGTGTTAACCATCAAACTTCAGAAAACAGTATCTTTGCTGTATTTTATTAAGCTTTTTGTTGTATTTTGCTGTCTGTTGGTTTGCCTTCTTTTTTTTTTTCCTGGCAATTACGTTGCCAGAAGAGAAATAGCAGTATTGTCCACAGAAATAACCTCCACCTGCTCTAAGCAGATCTGGTTGCCGCCCTTGAAGACACCTTCTTTTCTCAGGGTAAAACTTACTCACAGGAAAGGCTTTCTTCCCTTTAGAGCTTTAGAGTACTGTCTTGATAGGTAAAATGGGAAGACAAAAATAAAACATATTCCAGTCTTTATATGTTAAATTGTGAGTAATATTTCAGCAGAATTGAATGTTAGCTAGTTCAAAATTATTTGCATTCTCAACAGTGTTGTTCATCAATTCCAGTATCCCATGTGTACCTGAAGAGATGAAAATCTTATTTTCTTTACTTTTAATGCATGAAGCTTTTATACTTCATTGCTATTTTTAAAATTTCCCAGTTGACAGAAAGTGGTTTCTAAAGGCAATGCAAACTCATCTACAGTGGATTATGAAGATCTGCTGTAATGAAGAGCAGCATGAGACCTTTAACTGTATTATGTCAAGGGTTTATTTGTTTAAAGCAGGAGAAGTGATTTTAAAATGTTTGAACAAGGTCCAATGCAGAGTATCTTTATGTCAGCTGTTATAAATTACACTAATGGCAGCACTGACAGTTTCTCAAATAAATTTCTTTTCCAGGGTGAAGTGTTTTATAATAATCTGAAGCTACATGTTTTCTATGCAATTGATGTTTTCTATGCAATTGATTTTTCGGAGACAGCTCTTGTTGGAAGAATATCTGTAGGTAGAAACTGAATAGATTTGCATCTGGTCTATGGCACTGGACCCAAGGGTGAAGCTGTGCCTTATGTCATTTACCTGTGGGTATCTTAGAATAATGGAATGTCTTGGGTTGGAAGAGTCCTTAAAGATCAGGGGTTTTTTTCTGGTTGTTTTGTGACAGAATTTTTTATTATTAGGTCTAATTATGCTCATTTCAAGAAAAAACACTAATAAAAGGCAGTTGATTTTTTCATTATTTTGAATTCTTTGTTGTGCACAGAAGTTTTAAGCACCTGTGTGCCCTTGAAGACTTTCCACACATGTATTCCTATGAATGTGCTTGCATCTTCTCAAAATCAGGAATGTAGGCAATTTTTGCAGCTAACTGCATAGCAAGCACCTAATTTAAAACATAAAATTGAGCTGCAGTTCCTACCTTGATCCTGCAATAGCTTTGGTTCAGATCCAATCAAAGAACTAGTGAAATTATTAGGAGTCTTTCTTCTTACTTTGATAGGGCTTGGATTAAATTGCTGAATTTTACTTATTATTCTGCAGTGTTCACGTATTAGCTGAAAGCCATGTGTCTCTCAAATTAACCAAGAATCACACTGCCACATCAGAAACATGATGACAATTCATTGGATACATCACTGCCTTGGGATATTTATCACCTTTTTTTCTCACCAGATCCATTTCTATTAAAACTAAAAAAAAACCCTTAAAAAAAAAAAGTAAAGAGAAAAAATAGTTGTAAACAAATGATCAGTCAAGGGATGCTGAACTTGTCTAGGTATGGAAGTTCTTATATTTTATGTTTATGTTTATCTTATGTTTATATACAACTATGGTCTGATGAGAAGATATTTTAGGTCCTGCAGATAAAAGAAAATTGGTGAAATTTGGGATCTTTCTTTTGAGAATTGTTTTTTCTGTCCAGGATCATAGCCTGCTAAATTTGTGATGATTATCTCTATCATATTTACATATCAACACTACCATATTATTTTCACTGATAAATGTATGATGATTTTATGTTTTTCCTTTTTTATTTTTTTCCCTCCTTAAAATCTATGACCTTTCTAGGATCCGGTAGTCTTTCTTAGGTAACTAGGGAGCCAAAGTTCAAAGTTGGGTGAAGATGAGGAGGAGATTAATTATTTAAATTAGTTCCTGCATGAAAATTACTGCATGCACAACAAGATTTTAATTCTAGTGTAGAAGTAGACTGTCAACAAATTCATTCTTCTCTTTTAGAGAATGATATGTGCATTTGAAACCCACATGTCAGTTGGCTGAGCTATCAGAAAGCCCATGTCACAGTGCTAGGGGAACTAGGTGCCTGATTCAATCAAATTCAAGCTAATTTTTTTTTCTCTAGATTGTGTTAAACCTCACCTGAACACAGTTTTTTGGGGTAAATGTGAGACACATATATTATTTGACAAGAGTCACAACAAAACACCAGTTACATACCCTTCGTAGATTCAACACCAAAGAAGCAACGTCTTTTTAAAAGTACTGTATTTACTGTATAAACTGGACGTAAAATCAGGATTTTCCCCTATTCAGTTGTCCAGTGAGCATTGCTTTAAAGTAGTGCCACAGTTGCAAGAGAAGCTGTGAAAAGATCTCTATAACAATGAAGACTCTCTTCTACTCCACAGTCCTTCCTTATGACCTAGAAGAGTTTTGATCCTTACCAAGTCTGAAATATGCAGCTGCTAAAGGTGGCAGGATATCTCAATCAGGGAAGCAGTGTAGTTACATGTTTATCTGTATGTCTTCACACATGCTGCTCACATTCCCTGTGTATTATTTGAGTAGAAATGACTATCAGTGAGTAAAAACACTGCTGGTTTACAGTACAGACCCTGGACAGCCTTGAATCCTACGTGTACCTTATAGTTAATGGAAATAAATTAGGAAAGAATTGAAATTAAAAACCTCTTTACCCTGTTTCCTTAAAAACAATTCCAAACAAATCAATCAACCAACTGAAAACCCAAAAACAACAGCAAAACCCCCAGACTTGTATTATGGAGATTTCTGAGGAAACTGAGCTTTCAGATGAGAGTGAAGAGTCTGTTGACAGTCAAATGTCATAATTTATAAAATGTTGACTGTCAAATGTCAAAGCTGCTTGATAGTCTAAATAGTTTCAATAGTTTAATATTCCCAGAAACTAAAAGTCAATTGCCAAAATATCATTTCCACACAGGTTTACCCAACTGTAAGCATAACAGAAGACCTTTAAATTCTAAGTCCAACAAGTGATGATGGTGGTCTAACAACAAATGCAGTGTCTGAAAGAGGATTCTGTACCTTTTAGAATGTATCATTTAACTAATGAATATCCCATGCACTCCCTCTGTGGCTATAATAAAGGAGAATAAACAAGTCATAGACTAAATAAATACCATAAAATTCAGGCTTCCAAATTTGTATAGCTTCATATCTTAATTTGCCTCATTTTCATGTTCTACTGCCTCTTTGAATGAAAAAAATTACTTTGGTTCTGAAATCCAACCATGACATTATTTGAAAGTCCAGGAGACTGCAGACCAAGTAAATCAACATTTTACAATGTTGAAAAATAATATAACTTCATATGAACTGAGAATTCTGACTTTTGTTCAGAGACAGTATCATGAAAAGTCATTAATTAAACAAGCTGTTTTGTAGTCTTCTCCTTTTTGCAGAAGGCATTTTGTTGGATTATTTTGGTCAGTCTTTTCCCAATAATGGAAAAATAATTTCAGAAGCTATTTATTTCATCATATTTTTTCTCAATTCTCCAGAAATTAATTTTAGCTCTTGGTCAAATTATTTTTTAAAATTATATCATTAGATAAGGTTGTACTTTATCTCCTCTTTCATTTGTTCTACCTCTTGAACACATCTTTTTACAGAGTTTTAGGGACACCAAAATCAGTCATAATAAGACCTTAGTTTTCTTTTTTGACTTTATTTTTCCTAATAGGTGAATATCTAGCTCAAATCATTAGTATATAAAGCAAACTTCAATATATCTGAGACATATCAGAATCCTACAATAGGCAGGCATGCTGCTCAGTATGTGTTGGCTATGCAAAAGTAGCCTAGATATTTTTTTACTCAGAAATATTCTTGCACAAGAAGGTTCCCAAATGACAATTGGCAAAAGATGAGGTAGGTCCTCTTGTATCCTTTTCAAAGGAAACAAAAAGGGAAAGACACTTCTAAGGTGTATCTCCCTGGAAACCACAGCCATCTGACAGAGATAAGCACTAACCTAGAATTTACATATAATTATTCTCAAAATTTTGGAGCAGCAGATGCCTTCTCAGATCTCTCAGATCTGTTTCTGGGTGGATTTTCTTAGAAAGATGAGGAGTACTTTAAGGGACACCATCATCAAAATACTTTAATTAATTTCTTCTTGTAACAACAGCTGCAGGAATTAATGCATCTGTGGAATGGAAACCTTAGCCAATTTGTCTGAAAGACAATATGTGAAAACTTTCTAAGTGCAGATTTCAAGTCATGTTTCCAGTAACTCTATTCCAAAATTGCTCGTGAAAAAGAATTGGACAAGCATATAGAAACCTCATTTCAAGAAGCTGAGCAATAGTTTGTTTCAGCACTAAATACAGAAAACAAAGCTCTGCATTTACCTACCCATCCACAAATCTGGTCATTGGACAGCTGCAGCTTGAAATGCTTAGAACCAACTGTATTTCACAGAAGCTTGAAACAATCCCACATCATAAGGCACTGTAGCAGCATATTGGCTTCCTTTTCTTGTTTGCAGACTGATTTATGATCAGGAAATTTTCCTTCCTCTAGAGATCAGCGAACATCCTTTTGGAGGGTTGGCTGTTAAAGAAGTGTGGGAGTAGGAGAATGCAATCAGGCAGCCTGGCACCCTGCCAGAGTTCTCCTTGCCTCCCCACATGTGCAGGCTACCTGGCTTTCTTCCAGGACTGGAAGATGCTATCTTTAGAAGATGAGATGCCAAAGGTCTATTGACCATAGAGACATTTTCCAGGGCACACTTCTTACCTCTGAACAGGTCAGAATTCATTTTAATGTGCTATTAATGTGCCGTCTTTAGGTTTTCTGTATGAATTTATCTGCAAGTGAGACATATCCTAGACAGCTGAATAAAGAGAGTCCATCCACTGGGATGGAATTAATTGAAAGAAACACTCAGGCAGAAACTTAATTCAAATAGGTAATCTGTATAAATTCTTTTGTGAGAAAAAAATTGTAAAAGTATATTCTACTTCCAATACTCTGTTCTTGAGATCTTAAAATACACCAGGGTAATCAATAGGAAACTGCACAGAACAATCCTTTGGATGAAATGCAGGACTTTCTACTGCATAGATTTTGCTATTTTTTCCTCATGTTGAACAAAGTGAATTAAGAATGACATTGAGGATGCTCTAGATGTGATTAGGGCTCACCTTCACTTAGACATTGTTTATACAATTGTCATTACATGAATTAATTTGGAGAAACTAATTTGCAATTTCTAATTTTCAGGCTGACTTGCAGATTCATTTTTCATTGCTGTACAGTACTTTTCATGAATCCATAGGTAGAAAAGATTTTGTAAGAGTGTTCAAGGCCAGACTGGATAGGGCTCTGAGTAAGCTAGTTTGATGAAAATTGTCCTTGCCAATGGCAGGGGGTTTATAACAAAGAAAGCAGGACTAAAACAAAAACAAAACAAAAAAAAAAAAAAAACAAAACAAAAAAACCAAAAACAAACAAACAAAAAAAACACCAACCCCCAAATCATCAGTTTGTTATTTATTTTAAATTGCTCAGTTTTCCTCCATGAATTTTTGGTCTCACATAACTTGAGTGTGCTTTAACCTCCCTGAACAGGTATTTAGAGGCTGACTCAGACACAGAAGTCAGAAAAAACCTCAGTAATTTTCCAATACTTCTTGATTTTGAGATGAATAAATTCACTTCGTATATATAATTTTCATTATATGAAATTCCTAAAGGTAAAAAATTACTAGCATTTTCTGCTAATTCCATACCTCAAGAAAATGCCTTGAAATATTTATTTACTAATGTTATTACAGAAATTCAAAATCAAATGAGTTCCAGAGAAGCACTTCAGAAAAGTACTAATAAGATTTTATTATTAAATAAGATGCATACCTCTTTTGGTCTGCACAGCTGGGAAGATTCCTGCTAGGGTTTCTTTTGGACACTGTACCACACTAACAGCTTTTACGGTTTTTGTTTTACACTTCATTTTTCGTGTTTGAGGTCAAGAAGTGTAAAGTCCTGTGGAAGTGAAGAAAATCAAACAATGTAACTGAATGTATTTCCATACTAAAAAAGATTCATAATGAAGAGGATGTGATGGCTCTCTGAAAGGCAAGCAACTGGGAAGAAGTGTCAGGATAAACTCATGTTTACTCTAGTGGGGTGATGTGGTTAAATGGACAAATAATTTTTAATTGTGAGAGAGATGTTACTTTTTTCATTGAAAAAAATATGCTCATAATTTAAGAAGGATATTAAAAGTCTGAAAAAAACCACAATTAGTTATTTAATATTAACATTCTACAAACCGAGGTTCAATATAATATTAAATTAAAAGATTACTTATGTGCGGCAGATAAATACTTTCTAAAGATAAAAACAGCAATGCAAATGGATAGTGCAATTTTTTTCGTTTAGAAGGGCTTTGATGCCACATGCTTGACTGCTACACAAAGTAAGACACTCACTGTTAAACAACAGATATTACTCTCTCAGAAAGGCTACTGAACAAGGTAGTTGATTTTCTGCCTCTTAATGGCTTTAAATCAAGATGAAATGATTTTCTGCAAAGGTGCTCTTGGTAAGCACAACCCATGCTTCAGTCAAAGACAAGCTATTCTTCTAAAAAGATTTACTGAGATGAAAAAGGATAGCATGTGACACAATGGCAAATTATAATAGTTCTCTGGCCTTAAATCTCATAAATTTTTGAAAACACAAAACTGTATCTTATTTTCTTTTATGGTATGCATTTAGCGTGGATATTTCTATTGCAGTTCCTCCTGTCTTTACCCTTTCTAAATATAATACTTGTGCTCTTAAAAGTAAATTTACACACTAGAACCAGTGAAATTGAGGGCATGCTATGTAATTCTTACTTAAACCAAATATTTTATTTCAGCTTAGTCACCTGTTGAAAGCAACTCTTAGACAGCTAGAAGAATGTGCTCTTTCTATTTAACTTGCTTTGCTATTTGCATTTAGTTATACTAGTTAAACTTATTTTTAAAAAGTAAGAGGAAGAAATTTTCTAGAGAAACCTTTTGCTGAGGTCAAGCTCAGAGAAGTTATACAAATTTTTGCTCTGCCAGTTGTAACAGTTTTCCTGATTGTTGATGTAAGATTTTTTTTTAAGTGTTTGTGCTATAAAATTCACTCTGTGGATGAAGAAGGTCTATTCTGCCAATGGTGATAATACACATTTGAAAACGCCCCTTTATCTGAATTTCTATTCCTATTTTTTTAATCCTCTTCTGGTTTTCCTTCTTTTTCTTTTATTTTATATGGATCAATTAAACTTGCAGATAGTAGATGATTTGATTATTGCATTGCCTTTAGGACCTGAAAAATTATAAAGTATCAATAAACTACATGTTGCTAACTGTTTCTTTTGAAATGCTTTTACCTAATACTTGCTTCATATGGCTACAGAGACTGTGTATTTTTATATCACAGCTTATATTTGCTTCATAAATATACATCTTAGTTAGTAGGCCAGATTTTACTATGCCTGACCAAAGGACTTAAACAGAAAAGATTTAGAAGAATGGCAATGAAGGAAAGAAATGTAGAACTAAGGCTCCTTAAAATAACATGAGGAAACTGTGATTTGAAGAATGCCCCTGACAAACTTTAAGTGCTGAAGATTAGAGGTGATTTAAAAACCTTTAAGAAGGAAAATGGGAGTCAATAACCCTGAGTTGTTCTGCTGAGGTTAAAGCCCTCTCCACTTCAGGAGAGGCTGGATAGACCTGTTAGGATATAGATGACGATGAAATGGTTAGAGGATGCTTGTGGCTCAGAGACTTATTCTAAGAGATTTCATCTCATTGAAAGAACGTAATGGTAGAATTTGTCCCCTGACAAGTTGACAGGGGAGAGGCTGAGCCTCTTCACCCAAGTCTTTCAAGATTCAGGAGGTATTTCAGACTGATAGAGAGTCTCTCATCATTTTCTGTACTGGGACAATCTACCACATCTGAAACTGATTCAATTTCATGGTATCACAAGGCATGTTTATCTCAGTGCACTCTGCCTAGATTTTTGCTTTTTCTCATAACCATATTTCTGTCTGCACAGTAAAGGTCCTGCATTTTAACATGGAACTTTTGCCCTTCATGTGTCTTTTTCATAGCATACCCACTGGGGTGAGAGTATCCAAGGCGTGAGAAGTGTCTGCCCTATTGTCTAGTTTGAATGTAGATTACTGCCTACAAGTGACTTTTTGTTTTTATTTTGCCCACGTTTTCTCTTGGCTTTCATTCCCCCAAATCATAACGAATGCTGATGTCTTTGGTCCTTTGCTCAGACTCTAGCCACCACCAGTCAATCACAGCAGTTAAAAAATTGTCAAGTAAATACAGTTAAACCATGTCACTGGCTACTGCTTAATCAGGCAAACTAGACTGAGAAAAATCTTTCAACTTTCCCTTCCCTGCTGTGGCAGTGTCACTGTTTCATTACCCATCAATAGAGTATTTCCCCAAAGAGCAGAAGAGCCAGTTCTGATGACTAACTCATGATAACATATTCATACTAAATATTGTGAATCCAAAGCTCTTTTGTTTATTTTTTTTAGCTTAATTATTGAGTAAAAGATGGAAGCCTGTTTTACCACAAACATCGTGTTTGAGTACACTATTTAGTCAACAAACCCAAGCAGGTGAATTGCATAGCCACAGAACATCAAGGGAAGTTTCTCAAAAGATGGTGATGTGATCCCTTTTGCAGAGATCTTGCATCTTCTGCAAATATGCTATTTTGGAGTGAAGCTGTATGCACCCTTTGTCTTGGCTTTCTATTTCTATTAGCCTGAGAGCAGTGGAAATGACTTTCCCCGAATTGAAAACTGCATATTTACTTAGAGAGACGTGAAAAACCTTCCCTGCAATCTGTCCAAAGCATGTCACCAAAGTTTGGCACAATGGAAACTTGGTTTTAGAAAAGTATCTGGAAGGAAATCTTAATTTCTCTGCCTGAAGTGGTAGTGGTGGTGTCTGCACAAGGTGCGCAAAACTCATCAATAAAGAGTTTAGAAATACTTAAGTACATCCATCTAAAAGATCTCAAAAAAAAACAAAAAAAAAAAAAAAAAAAAAAAAATCATTACTGCGGATTTACCATGTAAAACAGCATATTATGGATGGCTGATGTCCAGTAGTCAATGTATTTTGTAGAGGGCAAGGCTGAAATCCAACAGGAGAAACAAGTATTTTTGGGTTAGTTTCATCCATTGACCCAGTCTAGTGTTTCTGTGCACAGACAGCACTGAAGGTGTCTTCTTCAGAAATTGAATCAATGTAATGCTGAATCATAAAAACATTAAATTATGTCAAATGGAAGCAAGCAAAGCAGATAAAAACTAGACAATCATCTCTAACAGAGAGGAACAGAGGAAAACAAAACAAAACAAAACAAAAAACCAGAGGAAATCTGTCTTTAGATTCCTTCTGATGAAGTTTGAAAATATTTGAAATTATATACAAGTCATAATATCTATCACTAATTAGCCAATAATTAAATAGATACTAATAAAGTAATCAGCAGTGATTTAGGTTTCACTGTAAGTCTGCCTGGGTTTTACTGAGCACCATTTAAGGTGTGACTCTCTTCATAAATATCAGTCAAAGGACTGTAGAGGAGGAAATATTGACTTATCACTTTCAGTGGAAATATTTCTATGATTTCAGAGGGGAAGGCCAGTAAGGGCAGAAGATTAAAGTGGACAGAAGGATGAATGTAGGCATAGCAATGAAATACACATGCAATAAAGTAGGATGATTTTGAATTAGTGATAATTTTGATATTTCCTGTTTCAGATGAAACTGAGAAATATTAGAATTAGCACAGATGTTAGTTGAACAACCTTTTCTAACTATGAGAATGAAGACAAATAACATCACTACAGAGAATCTTATTTTTTTTTAGATAAACAAAATAACTTATTCTTTTCCTATTTACTTCCAAAACAATTATGGATTCCAGAGAATTTTTTCCCAAGTTACTGAGTTGACCAGAGTTGTTATCTTCTGGAAATCTTTTTTTCTACTACTGTATATAGATTACTTTTATAATTAGAGGGCATTTAAATTTTACCTTTCTCTTGACCTTCTTCCCAGCTAAGTTCTATTTTTACATACACACATATGAAAATTTATTATTTATAAATTAATTTTATGAATTATTAAATACAGAATCTAGAAATATAATTTATACCTGTGTACCTAAGAGTGGGATTTGGTTCATTTCCTTCATATTAATTCAGACATGAAGACGGTAAAAAGGAAACACTTTCTTCTGTCTCAAATGCATAAGTAATTGAATTTTAGCTATAAACTCATTATAAAAAAGAAACTCAGGTTTTTATTTTTCAATTATTTGCACATATAAAATTTGCATTATTTGGCATTAGAATTTGTACCTTAAATCCTACATATTAATTTTAATAAGACTATAAATATATAATAATTCACTAATTAACTAAAAGCTAGCAGGAAAGCTCCTTTCTAGAGGACTCATATTCTATTAGTAAATTAACAAAGTATAAGATACCTAAAAATACAATAAAATAAGTACCAAGCCTATGGATATCGCAGCATGGCCAAAACCGTTCCTATAGAACACTGAAAGATAGAAGTAACTAAATCACAGAATTAATGAGATTGGAAATCACCACATCTAGTTCAACCCTCCTGCTCAGAGCAAGGTGACCCAGAGCAGGTTGGTCAGGGTTGTGCCTATTTGTTTTTGAGTACTTCTAAGGACACAGACTCCATAGCTTGCATAGGCAGGTTCCAGTGTGTGATCACAATCACAAGAAAAAAAGAACTATAAACCGATTTTTTTTCTTATGTTTGAATGGGATTGCCTGTGTTCTACTTTGTGTCCACTGAGTCTTGCTCTGTCACTAGTTACCATTAAGAAGAGTCTTGTTTCTCCCATCAGGTAATGATACATACTGATAAGATTTTCATTCCTTCCAGCTGGAAGTCTCCCAGCTTTCTCATCATCAGCTCATGCCAAGATGTTCCAACACTTCATCTTCTCCACAGTCTTGCACCAGAGCTTCTCCAGAAAGTGTATTTCTTTCTTGTGCTGGTGAGTCCTGGCTTTGACCCAGAACATCAGATGTGTCTCATCAGGACTGAGTAGAGGGAAAGAATCATTTCCCTTGGCCTTCTGGTGAAGGTTTCCTAACTCAGCCTGGGATGCTGCTAGCCTTCTTTGCTGTGCTACTTTGTAGGTAATCACCAGGATCATCAGGCCTTTCTTTGCCAAACTACATTCCAACCAGTTCAACCAAATATTTCCTAGTGGATAGCATTATTCCCCTCTGGGTGCAGAACTTGGCATTTACCCTTGTTGAATTTTGTGATGTTCCTGTCAGCTCATTTCTCCAACCATCTGGTGTATCACAGACTTGTCCCAGTTTTGCATTTTCTGCAAACCTGCTGAAAGTGCATTCTGTCCCATTGTCCAGATTGCCAAAGATGTTAAATGGCATTGGTGCCAATACCACCCTCTGGGGTACATTATTTTTGGCTGGCCTCCAAATGGACTCCATACCATTGGTGATAACCTTTTGAGTCAAGTAATTCAGAAAATTTCATAATCACTTTCCATTTATCTACCCCATGGTTCATCAACTTGCCTATGAGGAAATTATGGGAGACAGCGTCAAAATCTTGCTAAAGTTGACAATATTCACTGCACTCCCTTCATCTACTGAACCAGTCTTCTCATTTTGGAAGGCTATAAGGTCAGTAAAATGTACTTAATTTCTGTTTCAAAGGTCTACAATGACTATTCCCTATCACCTTCTTGCCCTCCATGTATTTGGAAACTGTTTCTACATTGGTTGTTTTGTTAGCTTCATAGCGTGAGACTGACCAGACTGGAGTTTCCTGGATACTCTTTCTTGCTCTTCCTGAAAAGAGAGTATTTTCTTTTTTCCAGTCATCAGGGCCCTCCGTTGATCCCACGAGCTTCCAAAGATGATAAAGGGTTGGCTTATAATGGTATCAGCACAGCTCCCTCTGCACTTATGGTTGTGCCCATCCCCGTCTTCTCTATGTCCAGTTTTTTTAGGTCATACCTAATCTGCTTTGAGGTTAAGCTTCCCTTATCCCAGACTTTTCTTACCCACTGGTTTCAGGGTCCTGAAATTGCTGGAGTGATGTACGCCTGTAACAACTGAGATGAAGAAGGTACTGAATGTCTCTCCCTTTTGCTTCACCAAGGATTATTTTAAATTATTGAGGTTTAGTTATGAAGTGTGCTTTATGACACACAGTGCATATAACATCACACAAAAATTAAAAAATAATATTTTTGCACTTCAGTTGCAAAATA
This sequence comes from Cisticola juncidis, assembly GCA_013400215.1. Classification (NCBI taxonomy): domain Eukaryota; kingdom Metazoa; phylum Chordata; class Aves; order Passeriformes; family Cisticolidae; genus Cisticola; species Cisticola juncidis. The sequence continues at coordinate 2,972,069 of VXBR01006352.1, read as the reverse complement.
TGTTAGACTTAAATACAGCTGTTTTGGGAGCTGTTCTATGGAACATACTGATTTTAATGGAACATACTGATTTTTATGAAACATGAAAATTTAAGCTGCGGAATTTCATATAAAGACATTTTCCTCTTCATATAGTACAATAAAACACTGACCTGTTTAATCAGTAAAATGTGTCCAAATGTGTAGCTAATTTGTTCAACTTCTCCAATGATAGGCAATCATTTTATGCAGTTAGTACATATACTGCTGTGTTAATAGCAAGGTATGATATTTTGATGCATTCTGCTTGGGATATGCTTTTACTTAGGTCTCAGTTTTAAGTGTAATTCTTCCAAGATCATGAGGTTTGATTGATATGAACCCCAATTTTAGATGTCTGTAGGTAAACAGCTTTATTTGAATAGTCATTTTAATTCCATTCAGAATCTTTAGAATGAAGGTATACTTATGGAACAAAATTTACTTTACATGTATTAGATTCTTTCATCAGAGTTAACAACTCAATGAAAAATATTGATTAATAATAAACTACTAAAAATATTGGTTTTGGCATATAAATAAAATATTTAAATGCAATATTTTTCTGTTATTACAAAAAGACCATATGGTAATAAGGATTGTGTATTTTACAAACAAAGGAAAATAATATGATCACTCAATTCAATTTGGAGATAAAAAAATCAACAGCAATATTCTTTCACCTTTTTCTCATTTTCCTTCTTGACAATGTTAAAAAGACAAACTTATTTCAATTTGGCTAGTTTCTGGGTTATTGCTCAAATGCTAGCCCTTCTTTGAGTTTTGTCTACAGTGAATCAAGTTAACCTCCTGCAAAACTAGTAGTAATAAGGCACATTACAGGTATTTTAAGTTTCATGTCATTGTTGGAGATCTTTCTGTAAAAAATACTTGGGGGTTTTTTCTTTGTGAATTGCCCATATTTTTGTGCAGTTTTTTGCATCTTTTTCTTCCAACAAAGGAATTTGCAAATTCATGAAGGAGAATAGTCTTGGATCAGGGAAAATTAAAGTAGGATGGAAACTTTAGAAAGGAGCAATAGTAATGTCTAACACATTATTTTAAGAAGTTTGCTCTCTAAAACTTTAAAAGGAAAAGAGAGAGAATGAAGGAACAAAAATTTTATCTTTTTGGCCCACATATGAGAAAATGAATTTTGGGAACCAAATTATTTTCCAGTGGAAATATAACGATTCCCTGTAATGATCCTTTCTTTCCTTTTATTTATTTGTTTGTTTGTTTGTTTGTATGTATGTATGTACATGACCGAGAAATGTGTCATCTACTACCCAATATCGTTTTTAAAATATGTTTAGTATCAGTCAAATGTGTGGGTGTTAAATATATTTGAATGTTGTAGTAATAATAGGAAATTTAGAGAAGTTGTTTTCCTTTTTGTTATTCTCGTATCTTGCTTAAGCTTAGAGGAATATCTTTTCTGTTTGCAAAAGGTTAAATGCACAGACAGGGAAGTGAAAGTCACAGGAAATCAAAAGCAAGTCTGCCAGTTGCAACACTGGTATCTGATATGAGGTGGAATTTATTTCTTTGTGATCTTTCCATTATAACAATGAAATTCATGTTTAAGGACTTTTCAAATATCTGTGAACTGAAATCATTGTCTAGTGGTTAAATGTATAAACTAAAAGTTTTCCATATCTTTGATTCTGTAATCAGAATCAGAATTGAAAAGATATTATTTTGCCATTTCTGAGATAATTTTTTTATATATATCATGATTTCAGTAGCAGCATGCTAATAAAAAATTATGCATCAAAAACTATGAAAACACAAATTTTTCTTATAAAAGTCATGTAGGGAATATACTACAAAGCTTCCTCTCCATTACTATACAGTATTATTTTGCATTTATTGCATTTTATTTCATATATTTAATATGCTAAATAAAATTACCTAATAAAATAATAACCCACATATTAGCATATTTAAAATAAATAATAAATGCTCAAAACCTTTAATGATATCTAATGATACCTAATGATATCTGTTATTTTTATTCAATCAATTCTGGCATTGGTGAAATTGTCACTGTAACTGAATTAGTCTGCAAATGAGAGCCACAGACTAGATAATTTGAAATCACACATTCCTTGTCAGCTTTCTTAATAGCTCTAAAATATAAATAAGCCTCTGGCAGTGTCATATTTGCTCCTTTCTTGTTAGATTTGCTTATGTACTGGACACTCAAGGAAGCTACAAGACACAACACAAATTCTCTGAAGCACAAACTTTTTGTGTGAAGAAAATGTTACTTTGGACATTTTTCTTAGTCATCAGGGAGCTGGATGCTGGAGAGGTCATCAATTGTCTTTAAATTGTCTAAAGTACATTCTGCAAAGACAAATGTGACATTAATTAGAATTCAGGTGAGGTACTTTTAATGCACTTATAACTTTCACAGTTATATTTAGTTAACAATAGGCAATACAGCAGTGCATATTTCCGACTGCCAGGTTGGAAACTAAAAACTAAGACCAGGCAAAATCCTAATACAGATACTATGTTATTTAACAAGGTATATTAATAGCCAAAACTGTTTCTTTTAATTTTAGTGTAGCATATTTCAGAGTTTTATCCAATCTGTTTTTAAATTCGTTATCTCTATGGTCTGTTTGAGGCTGATTCCCAAATCTGAAGCTGTCTCTGATATTCAGGACTCTGCAGTTCAGCTTTCTAATATCTTTTTTTCCACTTAATATCTGTATATCTGTGCATTTCAGGGACTGATTTATTGATGTAGTCCTGTCTGTACAGGTGGCAGCATTCTTGTTTTCAAAGTTGCTACATGTCAGATGAGCAAGACAGAAACTTTGTCTTTCAGGGAGGTGTTTTTATTTATTTAATTTTTTGTGTGTGTGTGTGTGTTTGTGTGTGTTTTTTTTTCTTTCCCCCCAGTGTAGCAACTTTCTGTGCTGTCCATGCATGAGTATGGGATTTTTCTTGGTTTCTCCTCTCCCTAGTTTAAATCTCAGATTTTCTTCCCTGTATTTTTTAACAGAAAGTTACAGAATATTGTTTTATTTATTTACACGAGATGCATGGAGTCATCTTCATTCCAAACTAAAATATTTTATTGTTTCTAAGTTGATTGCAGAAGCCATTCTCTTTCTATATGTTATTAGCTATATTAATATATATCACAGAATTATATCAGTGTTTAATTTTTTTTTTCACAGACCAAATCTGTTCGAATAACAAAATATTTCGGGTTGTTTGACTGCATTCCAAATAGCTCTTCAGTTTGACAGTGTCCATTATCTTTATAACTACAAAGTTTTCATTCACACACTGTATATGAGGAAGGTTAGTTCTTCACTGTTTTTTACTGTTTGTGTCTGAATAAGATTACTGCCTGATGTTTATTTGTTTTCTTTTATGGATCATTATTCCATGATGGTGTTTTATTCCCAATTCAGTGCAGAGGAAAATCTAAACAATATGGCTTACATTAGGAATGGTAACTTGCAACAACATAACATATTGACCAAAAAAAGATGTTGAACTTCCCCTGTCACAGGGTCTCCAGACAGAAACACCTTTCAAAATTTTAAGCAGTCTCCTGGAACATTTTTAGTCCTAACTTTTCTAGAAAATCTGACTTTTCTGGAAACTTACCTGTAAAAGAAATCTTTGTCAAGTTGAGACAGGTTTTGAATTACTCAGGATCAACTCAGCTCTAAGGAAAAAATGAGTTATTTAGTGAAGAGAAAAAATGAATTCTTAATCATGAAGAGCAGTGTGGGAGCTAACATGGTGATATTTGTGGGAGACAGATCTAAGGAGGAGGAATTCTAATGGCCAGATGTTAAGATATTGGAATATTCCACTGGCTTTTTATGTCATAATGTGGCTCAACACTGCTCCTAATTCTACTTCCTACAGTTTATTTCATTAGAATCCAATCCCATTTTAAGTGCTGCTCAGTACTATGGCTGGGACATTGTCTAAGGGTGTGCCAGTAGTAACAGTGTTGCCAATTCTTTCTTAAAAACATTATTTCCTGACAAATATGAAGAAATTGATGTATTTGAATAAGCATTAAAAGTGTCGAAATGAATTTCTTAAATATTGGAACTTATATACAGGTTAGAGTTTGCCTAAGATGGTTTTTGTTTGATTTTAGTTTTGTTTTTTGCTTTTCTTTAAGTTAATATGCCCTACACATCTATTTATTACAGATTTTATTGTTTTTCAAAGTGGTGAGGATCCAATAATTTTTTCCTTAATTCTGTTTAGGTCTGTAGAGTCTATGTATATATGCAAACATATATATATATTCTGTACCACAGACAAATTGCTGGTTTTCTTAATTAACAGACTGCACTTTCAAAGAGTAATTATGTATTTGTCACTATCTCCTTCCATTGTCAGTGCCTATTAAATGTTCCCCATAGGCCCATCGAACATGGGCTCTCTGTGAAATGAAGCATTGCAGTCAGGCAGTTTGAAAACAAGTATTACCACCCCGGCAGATGGAACATTAGTAATTTAGTACTAATCAGCTCAACTGCTTTTACATAGTTTCTGCCTTTAATGTTCTGTGCCTTCATTTTATGTTATTTACATCTGACTTGAGTGCAGCTTCAAAGGCTGGCAGCCATCAGTAGCCGACTGGAAATATCTCGCTATGATTAGATCCACCTTGTAAAGCCATCCCACGACTGGGTGGCCAGGAGGATGCAGATTTTGCTACACACCTGTAAAATTACTTTCCTTATGCTACACTGAACTGTGATGAGGTAGATAAAGGGCACTTTGCCATTGCAGACCACCAAGCAACCATGCTGTTATCCTGTCAACTTGCAGTGCTGGGAAGACAGATGAAGACAAATGGTATATTGCTGAGACACCTTTGCCCAGGCAGAGGTGAATGAAATGTCAAAATTAGGGTATTTTCTGGTCTACACCAGCTGCTATCTTTTCCTCACAACATCAGTTATTACTGCTGTTTGAATTATGATTAATATCACCATCCTCTTGTCAAAGCTGTTAAAATTTGCTTTTCATAAAATGCTATGCAGCACTTGAGGGAAGTAAAGATTTTGTGTAAGTTTCTTGAATGATTTTTTAAATCTCAGTTTTGCAAAGTATATTTCGCCAACTGTGTTTGCCTTTAACAGACTGGCATATCTATTATATCTATTACACTGCACTCACCTGTGCATACTGTTGGCATCATATTAGCTGAGAAAATATTGTCTTTCTGAAAGAACAGCAGCAGTTTAAATTATTCATTCGTACTTGCAAACTGAAAACCTGTGGAATGAATAAGTATATGTGTGGAAGTGTGCATCCACCACAAAATACACGTAACCCTATATATAAATCTTTTTAAAAAATATTTTCATTTTAAATTTCACATGGGAAATTTAAAACTGGACCTGAAGAACTTTCGGCTTTTAGGTTTTGTATAGATATAGACACAGTGCATTACATGAGGAAATATTCTTCCCAGTTGTAATTTTATCATATTAATAAGTCTATTTACCTTGGTACATTCAGAACAATTCAATTTTTTTTTTATAGACATGTAGAAGATAAGACTCAACACTTTTAAAAATATGGGAAAGACCAGATATACCTAATTTAAGCACTTGGATTTATGCTTTTAAATTACAGGTCAATTTTTAAGTCCCAGTACAGTAAATGAAAAGAAAAAGAAGTGTTTGAAGGTCTCTAGGGAGAATTTCTGAACCTCATCTTTGTTGTCTTCAAAGGTTGAATGTGGTCTTTGTAATGCTTTGATTTTGTGTGTGTATGTGTGTGTGTTTTAACTCTAGTAGAGGTGAGGTCAATTTGCTTCTGTTCATACTGACTGTGGTCAAGCAGTCCTCTTGATAAAAGTGAAACTTAACTTGTTAGAATGAGAAAGGATTTCAATAGGGGGCCTCTTGTGCTGGAGTTTCCCTTCATGACTGTGGGACTGCGTTTTGGCATTTAGCATGTAATTTTTGACTTTCACATATTTTCAGAAAAAAAGCCCTAAGGATGTTAAGTTAAATGCAATGGTCTTAACAATCATAGCATCCTTTGATTGCTACCAGGCTATTAGGATTTGCAAAATAAGACTACACTTCTTTTCAACATAAACAGAAAAAAATCTCTTGAATGAATGATATGAGAAAAAATGCTAATAAATATTTAGATAAGTATTTTGAAAATAATTCCAGGAAAAGGAAAGAGTAATGCTTTATGGACAAATAACAAAACCTTTCTTTCCAGGATGTGAAAAGCAAGGGTTGAAGGCAACCCAAATACTAAAAGTGTATGTGTTGAATATCATACTTCACCATACTGAAATCCATTTGTCTGATATCCCTTCACTTGCAGTGCTAGGGACAAGATTGCATTATTAGGAAAGAAACAAACCAACAATGAAAAATGTACATAAACTTCCCTTGACCTTTAGAGACCAATCTGGGTTTTGACTTTTTCAGTCTGAAAAACTGAGAAATTAAACAAACTTCTATTCAATGGAATGTAAATTTTTCAATATGGCACGCATGCCTCATGCAGGGTTAATATGACTTTGCAAAGTAAATTGCCTGCTGTTTAGATGCTTTCTGAATTGTGAAGAAATGTTTTCCACAAGACTGTTTTTAACAGGCGGGGTGCATGTTACAGACATGTATCAGATGAAATTCAGAAGTTAATTAAATCAGTTTTCAAGTGTGCATGATAAGAGTGGTAAGGCTCCTGTAATAAAAATAGGGTATAAGACAAGCCTTTGAAAAGTGGCCTTCTCCTTTATTGCATCAATTCCTTAGTGGGTAGAAGCTATTTAATCTTTTTTTTTTCTTTCTCAGTAGAATTTCTCTTATTCAATTAGCTACAAAATCAGATGCTCTAATAAAGCCGGGTACAAAGTCTGTAGAAGACACTAATATTGGATACTACCATACCCTTCATTATATTCTACTGTTTTATTTCCCTTGCAAAGGCAAAAAACTGATCCAGATCATTAGATAACTGAAATAATTTAAAATTAGATAGAAAAATAAACAGTCATGGAAAATCTTTTTAAGTGAGCTGCTCAGCCAAAGAATTTGTACTAGTTAAAGACGAGAGGCACAACCAAAAACGTTCCAGATATGCCTGTTCTTTACGTTTTTGTGCTTTAAAAACTTTTTCTCTGTGAATATTTTTATCTGTGAAATGCTGTTCATACAAGATGTGACACTGGGAATTTTTTTACCTTGTTATTTTGGTATTCATGAGCTGTTAGGAATGTTGGTGGGAGTAATGAAGAATAGCAATGCTACTTTCTCAGTTAAGCAATGTGTGTGCTGTGTCTGTACTGTATCCTTCAGGATCTTTTGAGGTGGGTAATTGTCTAGGGAAGCCCTGGAAGGAAAATATTTCTGGATTGTAGCACGTGGAACACAAGAAGAATGTAAGTAATTTTCTGTATCAGAGAGGCACAAAAGAACCCTTATTGATAAATTTAGCTTAACAGTAAAAGATGCACACAGCATAAGTGCTCCCTTTATCTAACTTTCTCCTGAACCTCCTGACATTTTCTGCACCTGTATTTTTTTTTCTTACATGTGAACAGAAAATGGAAAAGTTAAATGCAATCCACTAGTTTATTAAGGAGAAAATTTAATTAGAAATATCTGCAATAACACATGAATTACACAGAAGAAAAAAAAATACCATTATTATTAAATACTTTATAATTACCTTCACTATTTTATTACTGACTGTGTTTTATCTGCCTTCAAATATCCCAGTGTCTTCAGCAGGTATCAGAAACAAATCCTCATGGAATAAGAATGTTTTGCCAGTGTCTCAAAAATAGTTAATAATGTGAAAATGAGAAGAAAATTTGTAATGCAACAGCCATAAGCCATGAGGTAGATGCAGAATATATATAGATAGCACTCTATATAGAAAGTAGAAAAAAGGTAGGGAGGTACATGATAGCAGAAGAAATTCTCTCCTTGGTATTTGACCTGTCATTAACTTTTCCTCCAAGGAGAGAGAAGTCAAATGAAAATGCAGCTGAATTTTGTTTTCATATTTTCTTATTTAATTACATGAAGAGACTAAACTTTTTGAAATTTAAGGTACCTCAGTTACACTGAGTCAGTTTTTAAGACCACTCAATGATACCTTCACTGATGTGTGTTTGACGTAAAGGATAAAATTCCTATCAAATCTGAAAGAAGCTGAGTTAGGTCAAGGTTGAATAACTAAAAAATAATTTGCTCATTTCTATAGTATGTTGTAGGACCTATAAAATCTTCAAAAATACTCAAGTTTGATTACAATACAAATATTGTTCATTTTTAAAGAGAGACCATGATGTGGCTGCATGGCACAATTGAACTCTGCTTAAAATATAAGAACTTGCTTAAAATAAGAGTTTTGATGTATATTTGTTCTAGACTATTGATATAAATCTGAGTTTAAACAAAACAGACTTTTATATAGTGATATAACTCTTAAATTCTCATGCCTGGAATATAAATTCTTTTAATTGATCCTCTCTGAGTACGAAGGCATTTAGTGTCTGACAGTCTTGCAACCACTCTGTCCTGTAACTGATGGTATACAGTGACTACCATGGTCAGCTTCAATGTCAGTGTCTCCTGGTAGTTAAGGTGAGTTAAGAAAACCTACAAAAAGTAATTAGAAAATGTCAAGGGTAAGTGTCCCTGACACACACATAGCCTGATTCTCCTGCTGTGAAAGATATTGTTGAGGAATCCAATGACTAGCCTCATTAATGCTACTAATTATCTCCTGCTGTTTTGAAATGTGCATTAATTTTTTTTAAAGTTTGTTTAGCTAGGAATGTGTCAAAAGTCACCAGTAGCAAAACAAGGTCTCTAAGTACATAAAGAAGCCTATGGTAACATGAAGTCCCATTCAGACACCATTATGTTCTTCCATTCTCATTTAAATACAAGTAAAATTCCACTTAAAACCAGCAGGAGGGTGTTTATATTGGTATTTACTCAGATGTACCAAAGACATGGAATCTAAGTAAAGAAAAATTTTCAATTATTTTACGTCTATCTTTATTTTAATAAGATGTTGATGGCTTAGATGAAGAAAAGGCAAACAAGCCTAGGAAAAGAAAAGGTACTGATGTTATGAATCTGATTGTTTAGCATTGATTGATCTCAAATAAACAGAAAAATATTAAAAAAGATTCAAAATGTGCTGAAGAATCCATACTTCTGTTCCCAGAATATCAATAATAAAAACAAGAACAAGAGTTTTCAATCATCCCCAGATGTTCAATTACTGTTGATGGTTCTGATACCTTTACTCATTATGCAGGTTATTTTTAGAATGAGAGTTTATATAGATATGTAAAAAGTAGATTTATTGTCATTTAGAATTAGCAAAGATATATGGAGAGTACAGTCACCAGAGTAATATATTAAGATACAGCAAATATATGGACAACAAAAGCATAAATGCAACAAAACAAAGTGAAAAATATTTTTGCTTTCAATTGAAAGCACAGAGACTCCTTGTGAAAGGAACCAGGGTGGTTTGGCAGAGAAAGACATGGCTTGCAGGATGCTCTGCAGAGGTTGAGGGGTTTTGATTTCCTTTCTTCAGAGCACAGAGATGCATTGCTTCTCTCACAGGAGTATTTCTTTGGAGAATTTTAATTTATGTATGTGTGGGGCACAGTACACCCAAGATTTCCTGGAGATGGAGTTTTGCCTGTGTCTTGCGCTGTGGAGTTGAGGAAAGGTACAAGCTGAAAATCTGGCAGATCATGCAATCTTATCTAGTACAGAGTGTCTAACAGAGTGTATGCAAGTGCAGCTTTGAGAAATAAGGGTTCTTGCCCAAAATCAGTGTAGTGTATGTTTGAGATATAAATTACATATGTACACAGGCAGGAGATTAATTAAATTTTCTCTCAACTGTCAGTATTTTTCTAGTTGCTGTATTTCACTTTGTGTCTGAAATTTGAAATAGAAACTCTGTTTTTTCACATTCTAAATATTTTCTTAGTTGTGGAGGCAAAGAAACACGTTTCAGAAAGCTTTGTCTATGTGTAACAATGAGCAGTAAACTCTCCTCCCCAGTGAATGTCTCTCTCCAGGTGAACCCCAAAGGGCACTGTTATTTCAACAAAGCTGTACCAGGAAGATCAGGGCCTTTAGCAGAGATCAAAATTTTACATTCACACATCTTCTGTTCATTATACAGACCAATCTGTATATATTTATCCAAGGCATTATATCGGTTTCAAGCTTTCTGCCAGATCTACTCTTCATGATGCATGGAAAAGCTTGAAAGAGAACAGAAAATGATGTAACTTTTACAAAATATTCTCAGAGCCTCCAACAGTTTACTGTTAAGAAACATCTTGCACCAGAGGAAAATAAAAGAAAAAATTCTTCTGGGACCACAAACAGAGAGAAGGGGTTGACAATAATTGACAATTATGTCTGAAGCAGCCTTGATGTTCATTTACTCTGATAGTGAACAAAGTGTAGCTGTTTTTCTCTGTATATGAAGGAGAAAGTCTAAATCACCCAAAGAACTTGAGTGGTGCACATATTCATAGTAGCATCTGCTTTTCTGCATTAAATACTGTAGCTGTAATTATATCCCCACATCATAACTCATCATGTAGGTTTTTTCATTTTTAAAATTAAGAACACCTATTTCCTAATTCCTTGTCTTGATATTGCAATTACTGTTTTAAAAAAATAGGAAACGGAAAATGCCATTGCATTCTGTAACAGTTTGAAAGGATAAAAATAAAATGATACTCTCTTTACTTGGTATAATGTCAAGAAATGCTTTATAAATCAGTGGAATTTTATAGGTGTGTATTTTAAACATGATTCAAATTCATTTTCAAGTTTCTTTAGGCTATATTGGAATGTAAGATACAGTAAAATTGAAGTTTTCTTAGATGTGGGCCTACTTCAAAGAGCAATATCTGCACTGCAGTTTTAAACAAAAATTACATCTGACAATTGCTTGAAACATTCAGAGACAATCTGGCAAGAGACACGGAATTTGAAAAAATACCTGAGTGTCTGCCAAAGCCCAAAGACAGATGAGTGAGTTTATTCTGAATGACAAGTTGACATGAGAATTGAGCCAACTGATTAGGACAAGATACTTATTAACTTTGCCCTCTTTGGTGCATTTTGTTTTGATGTCACCTGTATGAAGTATGCATGGGAATGCATACATGAAGTATGAATGGGAAAAGTAATGTCACTTTCCAGACTGTTATTCCCACTTACTAAATTACAATATGTGGTGTAATGTCTTCATCTCACTATTATGATGATGAAACAAATGTAGATTTGTATTGTCCTTTGGTGTCTTTTATGAGATATCCTGAAGTCCTTGCCTTGCCTTTTATTGCCTTTGGCCAAAACTACAATAAAATAGTTTAACAAAATAATTTCTTTAAACTCAACCTGTTAATGAGACTAATTAAGTATGAACTGTGTTCAGTGAACTTTCTAGCCTGACAGTTTGCTACACATAACAGCTTCTTCACATGTTGAATAGTGGACTTCTATAAAGTAATGATGGTCTTTTAAAATTGTGACTTTTTTTTTCCTCTCAGTCTTTTGGAATGGAAGGTTGAAGAGTACTTATCTGACTTTTTTTCTTTTCCTATTAACATAAAAAGAAGTGTACTTAAGACAGAGATTTAGGTACTATGAGGCACTAGGTTTTACAGTCCTACTGACAAAAACTTGATCTGTTGAAGGGTCTTGTTATTTAAGTCTTAGTTCTATTTAACTGAAATAAAAGAAGTAGCTAATAGTTTCTGGTGTGATCTTTTATTAATAGTTTACATTTATATTACTCTTAATGATCTTCATATCTAAAACTATTTGTAATCCTCTTTTTTGTCTTGCCCTTTTTTTCTTAATTCTTAGTAGTTTTCTTCTTTATCCTTTAATAAGTAGTTGGTCAGAACTAAAATTTTCTTAATTTAAATTGAAGTATGGTCCTAAATCAGTATTTTCACATTCATCCTGAAATAAGTAGTCAAATCAGGTATTTTGGTTTTAAGGACCCACAAGTGGGTGACATTAATCTCAAGGTTTCCTTGTACTATGTAACTACAGGAAATTCCAGCTGATACCAGACAAGTGGTTATTGTTGATTTCTGCCATCATTAATGCTGACTTTTTATTTATTTGTGTTCTAAATCTTGAAATTATGCCTCTAGTAATCCCATGCAATTATGACTTCTTAAAGTCATAAATTTCATTTTTCAGTTTTCACCCCTTCTCTATATTTTATCTTGTGTTAGGTTTACATGAAGAGAGAGCCTTTCAAGTCTGTTGTTTCTCACTACCACAGCTATACTGTCCAGAACTGCTAAGAGTCTGCAGTGAGACCTCTGCCCTAATGAGAAAGTTTGATCCTAGTATATGTCAGATAATCAGACAGACATGTGTTGATGATGTTGTTGAAATCTACATAAACTGTTTTCTTCTCCAGTTTTTCACTGGTATGCTAGTTAGGCATTTTTATGTGCAATTTAAATATACTATGTGTTCTCATATATGGTAATATGTTTAATTCAAAAGATCTTGGTATACATTTTGAATTGCACAACCTCTGCATGGAATTGAATAAGGCATTTGAATTCTGTTCCTAATTTCAGCTGTTTGACTCAGCCAGGGTTCTAGATCTGATTTTTTCTTGTGTTTATGGTCCATCTTATCCAGCCTACTCAGGGCTTTCCTTTGAGAGCTTATCTGCAACACAAAACCAAATTCTTCTTCAACTCGGAGGTTATGATTTGTTTGTTTGTTAAGATAAGGTAAATGAGAAGTAAACAATATGAAAAATATTTGGAAGAAGAGGAAACCTATCAATAGCCACTGAAGAAGCTCTAAACACTCAGGAAAACCTGGGTTAGCAATTCTTTCTACTCCACTGCTCACTATGTCCATTCTTACTAGTGACTTTTGTAAATTGTCCAAAACCCCTGGTTTTTGCTGAATATACATTTATTTTATTACAACAATTTTTTTCTTTTCTGTTAATACTTTGAATCAGAGTAGGGGAAAAATATCATCCTGAAGCAAAATTATTACCAAAAACATAATTTCTATACTCCTTTTGAGCATTTCTCTGACTGTATCAGTTTTTTAGTTATCATGTCAGCCTGTCTCTCAGTTTCTTGAATATTTCTGTGTAAACTATCTCTTAAAACCCCAATTTAAGACTATTCTAAAAGGTTTCAGCTGTTTCTATAAAAGTAGAGCATGCAGCTTTGGAGCACACAGCAGCTTTTTCAGTTGTGTTTAACTATTCAAGGTGTGGCTGAGAAGAGTAAAATAACTGTGTTCCACAATGGCTCCAAATAGTGATTGAGGAGAGGTCTTTTCTAGGAGCTGTGTGCTAAAGAAATGCTGCAGATACAGATTATGTAGATAGAAGAGTGACAAGTAGCCTAGAAATTCAATAGCATGAATCAAAATGCATCTGTCACAGATTTTCTACGTGAAATTTCTGGGCAGATCCAAGGCTGGCCATATTAATTATTTTTAAGGCAATAAAAACAACAAGAGAATTTTGGGAACCCAAAAGTGAGGATGGCAGGAGAATGAAATAAATTATTTTATATCAGACTTATCAGTCAACCTGTCCTTTAAGTCTCAAGGACAGAAAGATATCAAACGGTATAATAAAATTCAATTGCAATTGAAATTGAAGATGCAATGAAAAATTAAGTTTGAGAACTTTAAAGGGACTCTGTACTTTAGAACATCATGTGGTGCCTGTAGATTAATAATGAATATTTTACATGTTCATATCATAAAGTTTCTCAACAAATCAATAGTCTCATGACTGAGAATTTGCTGTTGTTTTATGTGCACAGAAAACAGCAAAGGACTCTTGATGCATATACACTTATACAAGGATTGTACAATAATGTCTTACAAGGACCTTCAAGTTATAACGTAATTCCCATATAAAAGAGTTTTTTGGATGGATCTTTAAAAAATTATTTTATGCAAATAGATTCCTTTATGGGTAAAGACAAAAGATTGTAGGGTGATAGAAAGAATGCCAGGGGAACAGAATGTAAAAATGGGAAAATAGAGAGTAAGAGAATCTGTCTGTCAAGAATTTCAGGGATTAGTTGAATTAGTTACACATATCTCAGAATGGTGACATTTTCTGTTCATAATTAATGACGGTTTTATAATGATGAGACAACAAATATCCAGAGTGTGCTCATTGTCTTTGTAGAACTGTGTGAAGTCATGAAAAAACAGGACGATAATAAAAAAGTTCAGTGGGAATCGTAAGGATTTCTATGTGAGATGATATTTGACAGATAACTTTGATCAAGACTTTTCTAAATGTAGCAGGGACTGTCTTTTCAACAATCTTTTCGCCAGCTGACAGTGGACTGTCGAAACATTTCTGGTAACAAAACTAATCCAAAGCTCCTGAAAATGTGTTATTATTCTAAAAAAGGTGAGTGCAAAGATTAGGTGTACAAAATTACTAAATGTCTCAGTCTTCCTGTCCATGATTTTTACTAATAGGCAATATGGTTACACTGTGTCTATTAGAAAAAAAAGTCTAAATTATCTAAAAGAAAGTTGTTCAAGTATTAGGGATATTAAACATTAAGTAATGCTTACATTACTTTGGAAAAACAGCATGAGGTTAAATAAACAGTAAGCTGTTGAGCTCTCAGCTGTTGAGCTCTCAGACAATTGAAAATTTGCACACTTTAGGACCTTCTCTGCATAGGTAATTTGGATAAAATTAAAAACTTAAACCTAAATTTCTTTGGTTAATTCTGTAAGAAAGTGCATCCTTATACCTGGTACTTCTATGACAGTAAAATTTTAGCTTTATATCTAGCTGTAAACAAAATCTTTATGAAGATTTTAGGCAGTTTAATAAATAATAAGTTAAGCCATATTTTTCTGCTATTTCTGGTCTGTTTAAGTGAAGCTGATACATTTCTTAGTAAGGTACTTGGCTTCTACATTTTTGGGTGAAAAAAAATGAGAATATAATGCAGATTAAAATTTCTTGAAACATATTCAGAGTTGATAGGGGAGCCTCTTTCTGAGTCATAGCATAGAAACCATGTTTGAATCTGAAGCTATGATTCGTATTTTTTTCTGTTGATCACTTGTAACCACTAAATATTGCTTGTACAGCTAATGCATTATTTAAAAAGCTCTCCTAATTTATTAATCATGATGGAAATTGGCAGTCTATAGTCCTTCAAGAAAATGCTGAATGAAAATATAAAATAATACTGGAATATAGAGTTTGTAGACTACTACTGCATCAGAACCTCTACAAATGCAGATTTCAGTCACTCGCATAATTAAACACCAGACACCGACCTCTCTCATAAAGAACTTATTTTTCAAGTACTGTAAATAAATACTTGAGCAAGTAGCTATTCCCAGTTTCTAATTAGTCAGGCCTTTTGGCAGAGGTGGTTCAGACAACATGGCTATTTAGATGTCATTTCTCCTTAGTGTGTTTTGCATCTCAGGGACACTTTTGCTGTGGTCAGCATGTTGGCTTGCATGCAATCTTGATAATCTGAACCTTGAAGTCAGCTAAACTCAAATGATGTCAGGGCACCATATTCATTAGTTAGATCTTATAACCATGGTTTACAGCCATGATCCATTATTAAAGGCCTATTCACAAAAACTAAAGTTTGCTACAAATCAGAGGGTATGCTGCTCATTAGTTAAAAATGTACAGTCCAAATTTAACACTAATGCATTCAAATCTGGATTTTCCAAATGTTTGTTAGATCCAATGCATGGAACAGGTTAAGCCTTTTGGTTTAATTAGATTGGTCAGATGTTCAGGAAGCTTCCAGAAAAGACTAATATCTCACTGTTTAGTCTAGTGATATTTGAGTACAGTTCTATCAAATAAGTATGGCTGTATTTTCCATTTTCATTTCAAACAGAATTGCTTGCTATACATAATAAGATGGAATCTAAATTTGGCTTACATTCTGAATTTCTTTATTGCATTTAGTGCTGAGCAATGTCTCAGTTCTAAGGTCATAAGGCTAGATCTGAGTAAGTATGTGTAAAAAATGTCCTATATGTGTCTGAGGGGATCTATTTTTTTGTTTTTAGAGCTGTGATATGCAACAATGAAGAATAAACTGAAAAAGGGCAAATACTATAGCTAGAAAATGGAAAATCAAAAAGATTGAGCATATGTTCAATAAAGGTAGGTACAGGAACATTAGGATTGATTCATCACCTAAAGTATCAAAATCCAACTTAGAGCTTTCAGTTTCTGCCGGATAGTATACCTAGGGTGGAATTTTTGTCTTTTCCCTGAAGACACCTTTTTGCTTATTTCTTTGAAAGTAGCATTTTCTATTGATGTCTTAACTAACCTCTCCTCCACAGAGCCCTCCATCCTTGCTGTTTGATGAGTGTACTTTCTTCTGTTTCTGGAAATCATGGCGAAATTACAGGTTTTATATGGTCTGTATTTTTGTTGTTGTTGTTGAAGTCCTCAAAAATTACTGTTGGTTTATTTCTAAACTGTTGTATATTATGAAAGTGATTGTAAGTTCTAGTCTTAATTTATTGTGAAAAGTGTTACTTTCATTTTGACATAGACATGTCAAGTGTCTAGCATGCTCTATTTACTTCCAATATGATATGTGACTATGTGTGGTTTTGTGTCAGTGTCTATTTAGTCATTTATGAATAATTAGGTTCGTTAACTAGTTTAGTTAATTTTATGATTTTTATGTAAGTTGAACAAATAATCACCTAATTATTTTAAAGTAAACCTTTAATAAAATTTCAATTTTTTTCTCTGTAGAAGTAAAATTTTGCCTAAAAAGAAAGGGTCTAAAATTATTCAGACATGAAAATTTGGGTGTCCTTTTTCCTCATTCTTTTGTACAGTTAGGTTGTGGTATCAAAATACAAATATTAGACAAAATTAAAAATCAGGAAATTTATGTACTAAGGAGCTGTTTCATAGTGTGTGTGTGTTTGACAAACAGAGAAAATATATTTTAAAGCACTGTGTCTTTTGACCCACTGCACAAATTCTTCATCATGTAAATAGTTGACTCAAGATGTCTGTTGGTTTTGTTGTTTATTTTTTCTTAATTTTTTCCCCAGCAGATCAAATGCTTATTCTTTGATCATTCCTTTATATGGCAAGCTTCTCCTCTTTAGATTGAATGCAATGTTACTGTGTTTTGTCTCCTTTGTTCAGTGTATGAATGCATGTGCTTGTTTTCATTGTGCACTTTTTCTGTCATATTTATAGAGCTTATATTTCCACTTGATCTGACCCCAGCACAGAACAAGTGATATTGATGGTTGTCAGTTCATGTTGTCTCACAGTACAAATATCTTTAGACAAAAGAAATTGCTGCATACAGTAGGATTTGTGTTTGGGATTTTTTTACTAAGAAAAGAATAGAGGTACCAAAATATGCACTTCTTATTAGAAATAAATAAAATAGAATGGTAAAGATGATAAATATTTTTGTGTTTGGAGCAGAGCTGCAAGGGCAGAGCTGCACTGGCTATGATGCATGAGTCTTGTACACAAGAGCTTAGTGCATGCACTGCTACCACCAACTCCTTGTGGAGGTAAGACATCCCACATCCCTGCCCTTCCTTACCTGGGGGCTCAAAGCTACAGCTCCCTAGGGATCATCAATGCACCCTGACAGATGAAGGTAGAGGTGAAAGTAAATTTTTACTGGAACTGAAATACACTGGACAATGTTATTTTCCCTCTAAAAAGCCAAAGGTTTGCATTCAAACAGTATTTCTCACCTTTCTGGCAGCTGGCACCCAGCTGGCACCCTCATCAGGGCCAAAATATGCCTTTCATTCACCAGAGGACATACTGATTTCTAGACTCCCAGGCACTCAACACACACTTGTGGAACCCATCTGGAACAAATGGCAGAAAGTTAGCTTTTGCACAACCTAAAGCAGGTTCCTTTTTTTTTTTTTTTTTTTTTTTTTTTTTTTTTAATCTAGCTCATTAATTGATAGGAAGAAGAATTTTAATCACATTACAAAAAAAGAAGATAAGTACTGTTCTGAAGTACAATTCTATAAGTCATTCTCTCTAGGGAGCAATTTAAATTTTAACTGCAGCAAAGTGTAAAGATCCTCTTACTGACTTTCTACTCTCTGGACTTCTGTGTGATCAAATAAAAGTAGCAGCAGGCTATTTCAGGTAGCAATAAAATTTAAAAGCTCAAAATTTAAGAAATAAGTTCAAGGACTAAAGACTAGTAAGTACTATAAAGATGAAGAAGTTAACTGTTTTAGAGGTAGTATTGCAGTAAGAAAAGTAGCTTGTAAAACTTCTAATGAAGAAAGTCAGCATGGATTAGGCTGAAAACAGGAATGATGTAAGAATATGATGGGTCTCTGCAAATACTGCTGCCTCGAAGCATCTGATGAAACAGGAAAAGTAGTGGCTTTAGAGTCTTCTCTAGTATTATCAGTTCTCTCTGTTTTAAATATGAGTCCCTTGTCTTGGGTTTGAAAGATTTATAAATTCAATTGCATCTAAAACTGCCCACAAAGTCCAAGGGCTGAAGTAAGAATAACACATAAACATAACCAAAAGGCTGGCATTTAATAAGATAGTAGAAACATTAATTTTTAGAACTTTGAAAATTATTATACATTAAAAATATTGGTCTTGTGCTTTTATAAGAACTTTTGCTCTTACATGGATTTTAGAGAAAATATAATCTATTTTGTGGCACACATATTTTCTTTGAAACCTAGATCTCAGCCATGAATATGCATGCTTAATTGCAAGTTCAATGAAAGTTTCACATACCCAAAATGGTATATAAATGCTCAGCAACATAGGTGCAGCATATCAGTTCTGTGTGATCCAAACTTGAAAAATATGTTAAAAGCTTTAAAAACACGGAAAAAAAAACCCCAACAAAACAAAAATGCTCCTGATTTTTATATTCCTACAATTAGGGTAATTTATATATTCTCCATATTTTTTAACATATATTTTGGTCCTTACTCCAAGAAATTAAAATAAACTTAAATGGAGTATCAGTACCTTTACTGAACTTTTTTTCTAAATCTATAAAATAAATTGAAGGTAGAGAATGGATGAGAAGGAATGTAAGGTCATGGAGGGAGGAAAGGTGTTTGTAGATCAATCAAGAGGAAAATCTCAGACTCTTCAATTTCCAAATTATGCTAAAAATCTTCTCAACTGCGCTTTATATTTTCCTGATATTTATTTCCAGCTGTAGTTATTAAGCCCGTAAAAAACCTTTTCTTTGTTTCTTAAAATGATTTGTAGCAACTTTGGGACAGTATAAATATATACAGAGAATACATGTCTTAAAAGTAAATATGTATATACATATTTGGAAAAAAATATTTTTTTATATATATAATATGCCAAATATACTATTTGAAGTAGGCATTGAAAATTAAAGTGCAAAATATTTTTGCTTTGCAATGCTCCAATTTTCAGTTTAAAATGTAGTATTTTTATTTGCTTTGTTATATAGTTGAAACTTCAGTTAAAAGGGTCTATAAAACTTCTGCAGTATAATATTTCCCTGCATTTTCATAAAGAAGAGAATAATTACAAGTTATAGGTAATAATATTTATGCTAAAAAAGTATTTTTAACAAATTCCTGTGCTGCCTAAATGTTCAAATTTATTTTCTGTTATATTTTGTTAAATTTAGCTGGAATTTGCAATGGACTTACAAATGTTCAGGGATTTATTTTGTCCAAAGAAGCTTATTTTTCTTTCTCTGCCTACCTACAATTGTTATTATGATGCTGTCTGATGAATTTTCATAGACTAACCCTGGCTTGGTTGAGTGTGTTGGTGGGAAAGCCATGAGATGTTTTTCCTTTATACCTGATCAATTGAAGCAATCACCTGTAATTATGATGCTCAACCGAAAGCAAAAAACAAGCTTCAGTGACTCACCTAGGTAAAGATGGTTACATATTCTTTGTTCTTTTACAGCCTGATAGAAAAATAATCACACTGTGGTCACATCTCTAAAGGCATTGTAAGTCAAAAATTTTCAAGGTGGGTTTCTTTTAATTTATTTGTTTTATTTATTTATTTATTTTTTTAATATATAATTTTGTGGGTCCAAGTCTTTGGGGAGATGACGAAGTTCCCTCTGTCAGTTAGGATTCTCTGGCTGCTGCTGGACTAGGAATGCCCTTTTAAAAGATACTAATTGGTTGCACAGCACTTATAGTCCAGCTGCCATGTCAGCTCAGTTCTCAGAACCACAGGACACTCAGTTTTGGAGGCTTTGTCTAATCGAGTAATCAATACCTACTATTGTACAAGGACATCTGGCTTTCCTCTTTAATTGAATTATTTCTGGCTGATTAAAAGAGGTTTTGTGCCGCTGTTTTTTTTAGGTAACTGATTTGCCCAACATGTAGGGTGGATAGTGATACACAGAACACCCCACACAAAGATGGATCTTATCAGTTGATGTAACACCTCTGTTCTGTATATATATATATATAAAATAGCAGAGACTATTTTCCTTGTACATCAGCTCGTACCAGGAGACAAAACTTGGTCTGTTCATTGCAAAGATCTGAGAAGTCTTCTGTGGATGAGTGATGATCTTGGGTCAGCTTAAACTCCTGTCACCAAGATGGTGTCCAGGCCTCAGGCTGCAAGGTGAACATGAAATATTTCTTTAGGGTGGAGCTGCAGGGCTCAGCAGGGCTTCCTAAAGCTGTCATTGTCTTGTTTGCTCTCATTGCACAGGCTACACACACCCAAACCCTGAGAAGAAAGATCTTAACCTTTTCTTGCAGCACAACATCAAAATGCCCAACAACACAAACATTTCAGGTTCATCCTCTATCTTTAAAAGAGCTTTAAGATATATTTTATATGTAACTTCACACACTGGAGTTCTCTGAGTGGCACCAAGTTCAGCTGTGTGGGACTGCAGGGAGAATGTGGTTTGTGCAGTGCCAGATTTGACTGGCAGGACTGCGCTGTTTGCAGTACAGGTGTAAAATCAGCAGCATGAGCAGCCTGTTGTCTCCTCTAAGCCTGGCCACAAGCAGCATCTGGGGCCCAAGATATGCTGCACCAGGGCATCACCAGCACTTCTGGGCAGAGGGAAAGGGTCTGGCTGGGGGAGAGATTTAAGACTGATGCAGTTTCATTGTGCTTACAGATCTCTCGTCTTCCAACACACTACATCTGAATCCTTAACATGGTCATGCTGTCCTGTTACATGTAGATTTTTGCAAAGTAAGAAATGTTTCTCCTTTTTTTAGAACGCCTGTGAATAACACAGTGAAACTTTGTTACAAGTAGCAAGTGACCTGACTGACACACAGGAAAATAAAACTTATAAACTGACTTGTTTCTAAAGATTGCACAGCGTCTGAATTATAAATGATTACTTATATTCTCCCTGATAGTGTTAAAAGGGAAGGAATTAATCCCTTATTAGAGATGTGATTTTTTATGGATGATTTTTTTTTTTTAACAAAGATACTTTACTTGGGTGAATTCTAATATACAATATATAGTTGAATATTAAGAGCACAGAGTGAGGAATATTTGTTGTCCCAGAGGAAATATGTGAATGCAATGGAGCACCGACAAAACTTCTCACTTATTTTCTATGTTTCTACTTCAATATTTTTGCATGAACTATTTTATTCGCAATCATGATGACATGTGATTTTAAATAATGAAGATGTGTTCCTGTGAATCTTTTTAATAAGTATTTGCAATGTGAAAGTTAAGGTTGATCTGTTGCCCCTAGTAGTTAATAAGAGCTCTTGTTGATATAAGTGAGCATTACACTGCAGCCTGAGAAGTCCCCTCTGATTTCCCAGACTGTCACAGCTCAGAGAAGAGACCCAGATACCTTTAGGGGCTCCTCAGGGATGCAGTGAGAACTGAAAGCACATCACGCAGTGGTTAAGAAAAGGTTTTAATTCTATATATTCTGGATAGAAAAAAAAATGCAGGAAGGACAAAGGAAATTAAAACATTGCCATCAACTTTTTGTCCAGAATATATATCAGGGATTTTTTTTTTTTTTTTAATTAGAGTATTTTGATTTTTAATTCTTTGAAATACTGTACAGTGGAAAGTGTTCAAAAGTTCAGATAAAAGTAATGTTATATTTAAAGTATTTCTATTAAATGGCTGATTTTAATTTTAGAGATTAAATATTTTAG
Organism: Cisticola juncidis; assembly: GCA_013400215.1. Lineage (NCBI taxonomy): Eukaryota > Metazoa > Chordata > Aves > Passeriformes > Cisticolidae > Cisticola > Cisticola juncidis. The sequence continues at coordinate 2,949,816 of VXBR01006352.1, read as the reverse complement.
ACTAATATGAACTGAAATAAGCTTAACTAACTAACTTACATTTAGAATTTGAGTGAAAACAGGTAAGAGACAATGAGACTATGCCTACATAGGCAAACCTTTCCTGGTTTCTTTGAATGATTAATATATTTTATATAATTTGAAATACATTTCCTGATAAGTTACAAACAGAAAAAAAGCTAAATTATTCACTGGTGTTGTGTATATCTAGTAACCCTTCAGTTGTTCAGTAAATAAATACAGTATGAACTTGCTGCTTTTTCAATATATTGGTATATATTGCTTTTTAGATATGTATATAATAAAATAAATTATGACCATCAAAATAACCCTTTTATTAATATATTTTGACTCACATACATAATTGCTTAAATAAGCAAGGGATTTCTGAGATGTGATTTTTAAATGTCTTAGTACATAAATTAAACTTATAGGCTGATAACCAAAAGAAATTAACATATGGATTCAGAATGTTTTGGTGGGAAGGGGAACAAAGAACCCACAACACAGAACCTCCAGATCTCGATTTTTGCAATTAATATTATTTGAAGCCAAGTGTTATAAGTGATTTTCTCTGAGAAAATAAAAGTGCATTAGCAGCATTCATGATATAAAAAAGAAAAGCTTAATAAATGTTTATTACACAGAGCAAGCACAAGTGGATAAAACTACAGACTGATTAATAATTAAGATGGTTTGCTAAATATGTCTTCTTAATTTAGTCAAGTGGGTTTCACTTTCAAAACATTTGCTATGAGAAAAGGAAGATTGAAGTTCAGCGAGGTGGGGCCGTAATTCTGCAAGCAGCAAATGGCTGCTTGCAAGCTGAATAGAGCCACGGGTAACAGCTTCTGCAATCAGATCAGTGTATCTGAAGTACCTGGAACCACACATTGCTCCAAAATTATTATTGAAATGTCTTTTATTGAACTGTAGGCTATATGAAAACAATGGGTATTTAACTGTTTGATAAGGATTACCTGGAGAACTTCTTTCCTTTAAAAACAGCATGAGTGCCTTTTAAATGTAATTTCTTTAAAGTTTATTTAAAATTCATTTAAAATACACAAATCTGATTGCCCACTTCCTGGGTTGTTTGAGTGGACCAGATAGACATGGGAAAGAAAGGATTAAGGAAGTTAATACAGACAGGCTCTGAAATCAAAAGAGATTTGGAGAAGGGTAAAAGAAAACAATAATTTACTTTCTTTCCAAATTAGGAGACAGTGGTCACTGAATAATTTTAGAAGGATAAGGCTAAAGCAAGCATTTAATTCTCACCCTGTGTAATCTGGATTGCCAAGAGAGCAATGCAGAGTACAGATGAATGATGTAAGAGAGGACAGATTCAGATTTGCTTGTCAAATATGACACTAAATCTAAGAATCTGGAGAGAAAAGAGTGAGAGAAGGAAAACCCCAAGGAGATGGTCCAGCTAGACACATGTTATAATCTTTTCCTTGAGACATCCATCCCCTGATGTCATTGCAAATGATCAATAGTTTTCACAGATTGAACAGGCACCGGTAATCCTGAGATCTAAATCAATGCCATTAATATTATCACTTTGGATAAACCTGGGTATTACTTGGCATCCTGTGAAGTGTTGGGCCTCTGAGCATGCAAGAAATACTAGTGTCTGTGCAAGCAATTTAATTATACATGGAGAATGTCTGGGATTACAAAATATCTCAGAAATTTTTACTTTACTCTAGCAATTACTATGAATGTTGACTATCCAGGTTGTAAAAAGACCAGTCTGTAAATGATCTAATCCTGCAAATTTAAAAGAAATCTTTCTGTGTCTTAATAGGTTAGCAGAAGTAACCACGGCTATGTTTTAGGATAAATGCACTAAAGCAGAACTTACTGCGGTGTCTTCCCTGTTGGTAGTCAGTGTGTGCCAGGCACTATTCCAGTGCTCAGAGTATATGTGTAATTTCTATTGATTATTCCTTGGCAACTGCAGTGTGATGCTCATGTGGGGTGTTGCTGATGAGAACCATAACATATGTTCCATGGAAGAAGCAGGTTGTGTTCTGACACTTAACCAGAGAGATGAAAGCGAGCATGTTTTGTATTACAATTATAGAACACATGATTTCGATTTATTTTAGTGACGGACTTTTAACCAAAAGAGTTAAATATTAATGGTTTCATAAAATACATTCTGAAACACCATGCAGTTGATAATGCATACTTTGGGCTTTCAGTGCTGCTTTTTTTACCCATTTTTAAAAATAGTGGTTTTTGGTTTCCTCTTTAGCTCCCTCAGCATTTCCACATTTTCTAAGCTGTAAAATTGGAACAAGATCTTTTGAAACGTTCTTGGTGTCAAAATGAAAAAAAAAAAGACATATTCATAAAGTTACTTGCTTATTTTGTCTCTTTTTTTTCCTTATGTTTCTAGCAGGGAAAGGGAGAAGTAGTCCCAGTTTATTGCAGTTGGGAAGGTCTCACTGGGTTAATTCCTTTATTCTCTTTTTTAAATACAACTTTTTTTTTTTTAAATTTATTTTTCCCATGGAGAATGACAGCACAAATAGAAAGAACAGCAAACAGCTGTACTTGTACAGTGAAGGAACAAAGGAATTAGTGACATATTCAGGATTTATGATTTATTCAGCCTGAACTTCTGAAAAGCTCAGATATTATTGGAGCATCAAATTTAATGGTTTCAGGATCTCAACTTTTGAGTGCTGAGTCCCTGTGAAAAACATGGTCTTCAGAGGCGTACTGGAGGTGTTAAGCTATGAGTGTTTGTGAACGCATGGACAGTTACTTTGGTGCCCATGAAGAAGCTAAGCTGTCTTGACAGTTCTGTCCCTGATGTTCAAAGGCACACAGTGTGGCTGGTGCTGGTGTGAGGAGCTGCATGGGGAAGGGACAGTGGGGAAAAAAATTTCCATGAGGCTTGGAAAATGTATGTGTTACAATCAAAAATTTTCTTTGTATTATTAATTAGTGACTCCTTATAAGGCTTAAGTTTTATTTAGAATAATAATAATAATAAAAAACCCACCAAAAAACAACAACAAAACCCAAAACAACAGCAAAATAAAACACCCCAAAGAATCTTTTCTACAGAAAACAAGCAAACTGTTCTTCTTGATTAACAGTCATGCAAAATAATATTAACATCCAGACACTCAAGGGCTGGTTTTGTTCAGCTCTTTGGAGGCAGGAAAAAGGCCTCTAAAACATAGTATAATGTAAAACCAATAGAAAACAGAACCAAAAATGTGCCCTTGAATCAACGAGAGTTATTAGAAGTAGTGCAGAAGCTGCTGACATTTATTCCAGCCTCCCAACACTTCAGCATGGTGCACCTTGTCCTGTGGTTTGTGGGTGGGACTCTCCTCTCACACCATTATGGCAGGAAGGACAAGAGAAAAGTGTTTTTTTTTAGCATCTTATGTAATTTTAAATAGAATATATAAATTGGGAAATGTAAGTGCCTTAGGAAAAATAGGTTCATAAAACAGATTTGGCTTGAAAAATTATTGTGCTGTAATGCATGTTGGTGGCAGTGCTGAAGCTTCACAGCCGGCCGTGGAAGAATGCCCAACATGGATCTAGCAAAGAACTTCTCTCTTTACCACCCTCATTTACAACGCCTTAAAACAGTGCCTTCAGCTCTTTGCAGGAGTGGCTGCAGACTAAGGAATGTATTCCTCAGGAAGTTACATGATTCTCCTTTCAACCTGACAATCATTTTCTTAGAACATCTGTTTGGTTTTATTGTACTTCTGACATTTTCAGCTGACATTTTCTTGGTTTTCTGTAATTTAAATGTGAAAATTAGTTAGCAAGTGAAAAACTAACTATAGCAATTCATATCAATTCAAAACATATAATATTTTAAATGTTTTTTTAATGCATTCTACCAAGGGATTAGATTTCATAGATTTTGTGCAACCACATATTTAAACCCTGCTATAGTTTCTAAGAAAACTATTGCAAAATTAAGATTAAGAAATGTATCATACTTCTGCTTTGGATAAATATTGTCACAGTAGGTGTTGCCATAATAGCTTAAGAGGTTAATATTTGAATGGAATAGTGGCATTGTTTACTGGGGCTAATTTTTATAGGTGGGAAAATTGAAAAAGTTTTCAGGTTAATAAAAACCTTCCTATGTGGCTGAATGTATATTTATTCTAGCAAATTACTTAAGGTGATGAAGAAGACCATTGTCTTTCTGGGTGCATCCTGTCTACTAGTCTACTAAGGTACCTTAAGTTGTTTTCCTTTACATATTATTTCTCACCAGAGGAAATTGAGCTGCTCTGTAGTTGTAATGGATTAACAAATATTTAACAGGTAGGTAAAGAGGGTAGGAGTACATGATAATTTTTAAGTTGTAAGAATAAGAATGTTACCAATTTTTGCAGCTGAACCATGTTATTTGTCATATTTCTCATGAAATGAAAAGTATTTAAATTGATTTGACAGGGGTTTTAAATATTATAATATTATTTAGGATAATCAAATCTTATCCTGACTCTGGAGAGTTTCAGAAGAGTCTAGCCAGAGTCACTATGTGATTAAAGTGAGAGCTGAAATTAAATGACAGGAAATGTAAAACAATGTACATTGAGGAAGCAAAAATTTCACATATTCAGAGATTGTTTTTCAGAAAAATTATTTTTATTTCCTATAATCTCTGAAAATATCATGTCAGTATTCAACAATGATTCAGTGTGTGCACTAGAATACTTTCAGGAAAACAACAATGATTAAATAGAAAACATACTTGTGTGTATTGCAGTCCAGATCAGGAAATACCAGAACCCCTTGGTACTGGAAAGTAATAAAAAGTATCTCAAATTTCTGTCTAAATGTGTGTGTGTGTGTGTGGAGGTGGGGGGGGGTGGTTGTGTTTCTGGGCATTCTGCATTCACTACTGCAAGTGATAGAATTTTAGGCTAAAGAAATATTTGGTCTGTCTCATTGTAGAGTTTCTTACATTATTAAAAATTAATTATTTTAAAAAGAGATTATTAAAAAAAGAGTTGGACTAGATTCTTGCACAATAATGGGTATGGTTCCTCTCAAGCAAAATGATTTACATTAGTTGAAAATTTCTCTCACCCTCCACCCTTTTCACCTTGGAGATTACTCCCAGACATTTGCCAGCTATTGTACCTTTATTTGCTCATTATGAATTCTGGTTTATGGACTTACTAAATTCACTCCTCTATTTCCCCTGTGGTTGTAGCTATTCTACTCTCAAACAAAGAGAAACTGCTTTCTTTGTAAACTTTCCAGTAAAGTTTTCTCAAATGTATAAGAGGAATCTCTCAGACAAAATTTGCTTTTATTCACAGACACTGAGAAGATAAAGTACTTGAGAAACTCCAAAGACAGTTCTGACACTGCCAATCCTATTTATAGTTAGCCTGCTTGGAAAAGAAACACTGAAATCAGGAGATTTTCTGAAGAATCAATTTAGGAGTTACTATCACTCATCATGTTTTTGGTTTTTTTTTTCCTTCCTAAATTATAAGACATATATTTCTGATTAATTCATTGGGGAGAAGGGCTGATTTTATAACTAAAGTGTGGGAGATAAGGCCAAACAACCAACTTCTGACTTGTGGGGTCATGGAATGTGAAGGAGACCAGGATACAACTTTGAAAAGGCACAGGCGTGCATTTATTGCCTATACTCTATTTAACAGGTCACTCAGAATTTGCTGAAGAATTGTGCTCTTCATGCTATCACTTCTCAATAAAATTTGTCAAGATGTTCTGCTGTGTTATACCTGCTGCTGTGAACAGTGTTAATCTTTACAGAGATTTTTGTGTGTTATCAGGAAAACAGAATTTTTATGTAACTTAATCCATAGTTCTGACTCAGTCTCATAGCTAGAAGTTTCTGGTGAAACTGATGTTTCATCAGTCACACTGGTGAAGAACAAGATTTTCTAGCTTCAATTTCCAGCTATATAGATAGCATTCAACATTCTCCTTCAGCTTATCCTACTCTTTTTCTCCTCTCCTGTGTAAGGTCTTTTTAACTGTTGTTTTTACTGTGTTAGAGCTGCTCAACTCCCTGGGAGATACAGCTGGGTAAGGAAACATGGTAAATTGAGTGAAAGCTGAGATTTAAGTGTAGCTAGATCTTGCCATGTTTTCCATGCCTTAGTGTGAACCCCTGCCTCTTTTCATCCTTTATGTATTTGGGAGGTACAGCTGCTGCATGACTCCTACTGCTGAATGGGGCATGATAATTTTCTATCCCTTCATGAGCTCATGCAACCATCACTTTAAAACCACTTGAAAATGCATGTGAGATGAAAGAACATTATATTCTCAGGGGTACTTCATTGGATAAACTGATTCTTGGAGAGTTTAAATGACACAGCTTCATCAACAGACAGGAAATGCCAAAGTTGGTGTTTTCAAACTTGAAAAATACATTAAAGATTCAGATTGCTAAAACATAGTCATCAATATTTGTCGTGTTGCATGGTCTGTACGTCCTTTCTAGAGATTTTTATAATAGTGGTTGAGGAATCAATCTTGCTTTTCTCTTTTATTTTTAATCGTGTCTTTTGTGCACCTCTTATCTGTTTGTCCCTGGACCTTAACATCAGTAACACTGAGAACATTCTTTCTGCAATGCTTATGCATCAATTAAACCCAGGAATCCAGGAATTTTAATAAATGCTAACCCAGGTCAGGGACTTCAAGCAGAATCTAGCTTGGGGATTGGTGCGTGATATAATTTTTATTTTGACTTTGAATAAACAGTGTAATGGCACAGAATTGTTGCCACTGTCTTCTCCTAATCTGCAGCAGGCAAATGATACCACAAGATACTATTTCTCTCATTAAAGGGCAATTATTCAAATAAGAAAATCTGTCTCTTGTGCTTTTAGAATGCCCCAGGGTGGAAATTCCTGATGAGAATTGTACAGATGCTCAATGAGAGGAAAATCAGAAACATACTCCATATTTTTGGAGCTAGGCCAAACTATTTATGTTCTTCTGAACTGGGACTGAGATTACTGGTGCTGTTGTACAAGTATTCACTCAGAGGGTGGTTTATATATAATATATGGCATAATTTCTAGGCTATTGCTGCCAACTGGGGAGTCTTCCAAAGAATTACATCTCAAATACTGAATTGCATTTGAATAGGATGCATTTCCCTGTTATTTCCCAATACATCCATATTCCATCTTGCCTTTTTAATTAGTGAATATATTGACTGTATATTGACTGTATTACTATAATTGCCTCTGCCAGTCTGCATACTTTTAATTGTGGAAAAATTATTTCCAGCATCTCTCCCTAATTGTAGAAGTCTGTGTTTATTGCAATTACCACCGACTGCTGGAAAACGGTCTGCCTAATCCTGAGTCTTAGCCTCTGTCATATATATATGGTTGTGATATTGTTTCTTAGATCCACCCTATTCTTTCCACTTTATCCCTGCCTCACTTAGATTTTGATCTTTTTTGTTAATTTCTGTTGTGACAGTAACAAGCTTCAAGATTCCTGTGGTTTTCTCCTATAAAAATAGGTTTTCTCCTATAAAAAATATCCCTGGATAAAATATTTTTTGTCCACTTGTCTGGATTGATTTCTGATACAATATGAAGTTCAAAGGACATTAACAGTAATGGTGCATTTGTCTCATCGTCTAACATCATCAAGCTCTAATATGTTTAACAGTAATTAATATTTCTGGCCATAAAATAAAACACAAGATATTTCACCTGAAGATGAGGAAGGATAGGTTTACATTGAGTGTGGCAGAGCACTGGAACTGGCTGCCTAGGGAGGTCATGGAGTGTCCCTCTCTGCAGACATTCAAAACCCACCTGGGTGTGTTCCTGTGTAAGCTGTTCCTGGTGTCTGCTTTGCTTGGCAGGGGGATGGGTTGGATGATCTCCAGAGGTCCCTTCCAGCCCTGACACATCTGTGATTTGGGGAATTAAACCCACAGTGTTTTCTGAAAGAAATTTAATATAATTAAGCACCCATTTTATAAATGATCATGCTAGGAAAATGGTGTTTATATTAATTTTGAAGATGAAAAAACTAAAGAAAACTCTTATTTGTCTAAATGTCCTAAGTTTCATATTAGAAATTGACAAGCCAGTGTTCATCAGTGTTCTCTTACTGATCTGTACTTCTATGTATTACTCCAACTTCTCAGGTACAGCCTGATTGTATTTTTGAAATTATTTTGTTCTCTGCTCCACATAAAAATTGCCAGAATGATCAAAAAAAGGCTTATTACTGTTTTCATACTGAGATTATATTGTTCAGAGCTAGAAACTGGCTGTGCATCTGGTTCAAATGTCAGCATTCTGATTTTCTTCCTGGTATTTCCCATTACTTTTGAAAACATCTTTCCTATGAGTTTTTCCAGGGTAAATGGTAAATTCTCAGAAAAAATGAATAACATTCTCTTAAAAAAAAAAAAAAAAAATTAAATACTTTAGCTCCTTTGTGCTACAAAACAACTCTAAGCATAACATAAAAGCTCCTTTTCCTCTTTTGTCACCATCATTCACGGCAGTTAATGTGGCAATTGAAAAAAGTGATTTGCTTACATACAGATCCAAATTGTAACCAGCAAATGATGCTATCTGCACCTATTTTTTTATTTCTTAATATAAATAGATCTTTATTTTCTTGGTCTGGAAAATTCAAGCACAGCTATTCAATGTTTCATAGTGGCTCATAATTTAAGACCTGTAGCCATTTGTTAAAAGTTTTAGCTTCAAATGGATTATAATTATTCGTGTAATTTTGGAATTAAGTAAAAGCTGGATAACATCTCAGTCTTGTTTCACCACCTGACCTTCTTGGGGGAAGTGAGAGAGAGTAACAATTTCAAATGTGTAAGCTGTTTTATTGCATTTGAATATATCTTTATTCCTTAAAAGCTGTAAAAGATGAACAACTGCTGTCAAAAGAGCACCTTGAAAAAATGTAAGACTAAAAAAATTGGTAAAGAAGATGAAGATGAAACTGGCAGGGCTTTATTCTGATCTTGAAAATTTTGTCCTTAATGGATAAGCGAGGCAAATAAAAAAAAAAAAAAAAAAAAAATTTTCTGTATATATTTTTTTACCTTTGAAAAAAAACCCGGAACAACCTTCTTTACATTATTTTAAGAATATTTGCTTTGAAAGTACACTGTTTACTGACAATAATAAACCATCTTTACATGTGAAATAAATATTTTTAAAATGGAATAATTATAATATTTTGATTTATATGTTCACATATTTAAATATCTTAGAAAGTTATGGGAAGGAATATTTGAGATATTATGTGACTTTTCACTGTAACTGAGGAATTTTGGTAATTAGGAGTTGAAACAGATCCAGCATCTTGAATAAATAGCTGTAATGAAGAATCGAAATACTAAATCATTTGAGAAAGCAGAATAGATAGCGTTTGGCATTAAAAGACCCCCAAAACACCAGGAAGGCTTTACTTTTCCAGTGGCTATTCAGTCCTATGAAGAGAGAATTTTCTAAAAATTTTATGGCCAACTTTTTAGTGGTTCAGAATTTAGAGTAATTTCTCTCATTAATCTTTCTTAGCCTTCCATAAAGGTGTAAATCCACAAATTTCATAAAATATATGATTGAAGTAGCCATATAGAGACGTAAGCAGAAATACTAAGTAATTTTCTAATACTTTAGCCATTTCTGAACAAATCTCAGTTTTTGTTTCTGTTAGCCCAGCATCTTCAGGGAGATATCCCAGGTTTACTGGGTGCTCCTGTTATTTCCATTTTGTGTGAATATTTATGTGGTAATGTTGCACAGAAAGGAGTGAAACATACTACTTTCAAAATTAGCTCTCCAATGTTGATTTTTTTTCTCTGATAATGTTGGGTTTTATACAGTAACAGGGTTTTTGATTTTAAAAAATGCCAGATTTAAGACAGTTTCTTCTTAAAGAATAACCATAATTCATAAAATGAGGGAATTTCTGAATCATGCTTTATGTGAGATCTCAACTTTTTGAGTTGATCCTTCTCAGTTCTTTCCAGAAGGATGAATTTAAACTATCAGTTAATTCAATTTTTCTCTCATTCTTCCTTTGTGATCTGCAATGTTTTATGCCTTGCTGGGACTTGTGCATGTGGTGGAGGGTTTCTTAATTAATCCCAAATCCATTTTTTTTCCCTTAATATGACATTCTTGACTTAGTCATTGAAATTAATCACAAAATGAATAAAAAATCATTTTATAAAATGCATTTTAGTGCATTTTATAAAAAAAAAAACCACAACCAAAGTTTTCAAACAGAGATCCGAAGTGTCAGATCCCAGTTTGAAGGAGGAAGCCTCCAGAAAATACAAACACATGTTCTACAGGAAACTAAATAAGGTAATTTGTGTAGGATGTACAGCTAAAAAATGCACAAAAAAAAGCACTCCTTGACAAGTTTACACTGAAGAAACTACATACAGGCTGACTTTCAGGGCTCATCCACTGATCTCCTTGAACTTGCAGTCAAAATTTCATAGAATGTAGTTCCACTGATTTGTATTTTGCCCATGAAACTGTAGGTATGAATGAAAGTACATTCTGCTTCCCTTCAGTATCCAATTCAACCTTTAAGAACAGCCTTTAAATTTTTTTCGAAGTGATTGAGAGAAGCATTACAGAAGTGTTTTGAAGACAAACAATCCAGGCTTATTTATGGATGTATACTATGACAATATTGTCCCTTTGCTTCTCTTTGATGAATTTTAATTTTTGTGTCCTGACTGTTGCTTCATTGCACTTTACAAGTGTGGTGGCAAATGTGCAGCAGGGCTTCAGAGCACTAAAATTACTAAAATTCTGTCTTGCAGGATTTCCAGTTCAGGTTTTGATGTAGGCTCAGTTTTGGCCTAAAACTATATATCTCCAATTGGAAGAAGCACTTAGCTGTTTTTTCCTTTTTATTTCCACGTGTTGCTGTTGTTGTATCAGCAGACAAAAACCATTCTTGTTGATGAAAATAAATGTAAGACCAAACAACAGAATTTTTCTGGGTTCAGGTCACAGTGTTTTCACCATCTTAGCAATTCTGTGCATGAGGAGCCACTTCAGGAAGATTTTATCATTACTTAGAAGTAAAGAGAACTTGAAGAGCTTCACATTGCCTATGAGGGTCTCTCACAAAACTGTACCTTAGATGTCATCATCCCAAAGGGCAGGTGAACCCCACAATTAAAAATCACATTGTTCTGAAATGTCTTTCTGGGGATCTTCTCTCAATTGCCAGTTTTCTCCTGGAGAGCTTCTCAACACCCAGGCTCTGAGAGATCTTGGAGTCTCTTGAGATGCCTGTCATAACTTTATAAAGCTTNGTTTTGTTTTGTTTTGTTTTGTTTGTTTGTTTTGGTTTTTTTGGTTTTATTTTTTCTTTTTGTTTTGTTTTGTTTTTTGTTTGTTTTTTTTTCCTTTTCTTTGTTTTTTTCCCACTTTTTAATAGAAAGAAGGAAGACAGCTTTAGGCAAAGGTTTAATGACAAAGAATTGTCATCCGGGCAAGACTACTTTGCTCTTACACCTTTTAGCAGCAGGGATTTGCTAATTCTTCATGTGCTTTCTCAACTATATAGAAAGCAAGCTCCTTACTCACAGTTCATTCTATAACTTTCTTTCCATCCTGATGCTTTGACTTCTCATCAGAACTTTTTGTAAGTCTAGAATCACTTGCAGAACTCTTATGTTCAAGTTATGAATATTCTCCTTTACACACATCTGTCTTTGCTGTTTGTTAGTATCTATTTTTTTCTGAAAATATTGTACACTTTTACAGGTAAAGTAAATCTTTACATTTTCTGTGTATATATATATATTAATCTAGCTGCAAGTAAAAGTAAAGAAGAAAATGCTGAGGGAGGAAAATTGAAGTGCCTATGATACTTATGCCTCAAATAATTTTCTTCTAGAAAAAGAAAAGAGGAACAGAAGAGTTCTTGAGGGCTCCTTCTTATTCTTGAGGACTCCTTCTTAGCTTAAATTCACTGGGAAATGGAAATTGAAAAAAATATTTTGCATCCTGATTGTGTTGTATACAACAACCTCCACATGAGTTTTCTCACGTAAATAGGTATAAAATGGACAAAACCTTCTTTATTTTTAGTACTCTGACCCAGCCCAAATCATTTCTACATTATAGGCTGACCTTGTCTGATTAATGAACATTCTTTCCTTGATTTACAGTCCAAGATGGTTAATTCATGCTTGGTTTATCTATGTTCTTGTTATGTTAAGAATTTAAACTGCAGCCTATTCTGTGGCCTGGATTTAACTGAGGATTTGTTAATCTGAATAAAAATTTTGTTTACAGACAAATCTGTATTAATTAGGTCAGAATGAATACAGTTTGGTGGTGTCCTCTTTGTCAGTGGGATGAATTTAAGTAGCTGTTCTCTCTCACTGCCCTTTCTCTGTGGTAGCTGAACAGACCACAGCTGTAGCAAATGTTTCTCCCTGTGTCAGACATCCCTCACAGCACAATCAATACATTTCATGGTGTGTTTAGCTTAGACAATGTTCAGTTATTAGAGTGAAAAGGAGAAAGTATTCATGAATCTGAAATGCTTTCTATGTCTAAAGAAGTCTGGTATGACCAAAACCTTTTGCCTCATATAGTTCCCTTTACTGTGTCCCCCATTTCTTTCTGGTTTAGTCTTTCTGTGTTTGTTTTCTTGTTGATTTCTCTGCTGAATAGCTATTTGTCTTCTCAGTGTTTAAAAAAAATCAGAGATTTTTTTTTGGTGCGTTTCTCTTCACTTAAGTCATCACTGTAAGGCTATAGTGGTTCTTAAGATGTATGGAAACAAGCACAGTTGCATCTGTGTTCAGCTGTACAGTGGGAAAAAAAAACTCTAAAGAATGCCATAACTGGATGCAGCTTAGTAAAAAAAATAAAATTAAGTGTGGTGAGTCTTCATAACTTGTCTCTCTTGGAGGCACAATAATGATAGACAAGATTCAAGGGGTCAGTCCCTCGGATCTGTGCTAGTAAGTTTAATGACAATAATAAAGTGGTAACTGTTTGAAGCAGTGGGGTGATCCCCAGCACTGTTCTGGTTCTGCAATTGAAAAAGAGACCAACATTTATCTTGTAAACCAAATGGGTCTTGATTGCTCCTTCTCAGAGCAGCGGTTTAGCAGATAACCATGAAAAATAGTCCTTGTGGAACTGTATCTTTATGCCTATAAATTCTAGAACACTTTAAATGTGCAAGTGAACTTAAAATGGACTACTCTGAATTGAAAAGAGGCAAGTTTAAACTACAAAATTTTTAATATTTAGTTCCTATTCTCCTTTTTGGCTTTCAACTGTGTGCCAAAGCACCCCACAGTTCCAACACATAAATGGAATCTTCAGGTATTTTGTACTCTATTCAGTATGTAAGACATGGTTAGGAGCATGCAAGGGATGACTGCATATATATATATCTGCCATCTCTAGCTCAATGAGTGTATGCATTCCCTATAACTGAGATGTAGGTAGGTTGCTCCCTGCTATTTTGAGAGCGTAAACTGTGGAAATAGTTTCTTTCCAACCATAAAAAGGGAATAAAAAGGAAAATATGGAAGCTTGGAAGAAATTATTTTTAGAGAACAGTGTTACTTGCTGTATTCTCAGAAAGCCTTTCTTACAGAGGAGAAAAAAAAAAGGCTACTGAGAGATAAAACCATAGCACAGAAGAGTATCTGAAATGAAATATAGAAATGAGAACATAGACCTCTAGAATTGGGCTTTAAATTAGTCACCATGGATTCTAGCATCAGTATATAAGGAGAATTTAAATTCATGCTAGCAGAGCAAATCTTCTGTGACAGAGGACATAAAAATTCTGCTTGTGTTTTCTGCAGGTCTTTATTTTTTTTTTTTTACTGTGAACTCATGACAGAAACAGACATTCAATAAAGAATTCAATCTTATATTTTAACAGTATAAATTGACAAAAGATAAATGAAACCAATTTACTACATATTGGATTCATTCACCTTAGTTACAGCCAGTGGTGAGAGTCTTCAACTAGACTTGAACTGCTATTTCATTACGTAGGAAAACAGGACTCTAAAAGACCTTGGTCATACTCTTTACTCCTAGCTATTGCTGTAAATCACTGTTATACTTTTGAAAAATATACTATCTATCATCTATCTATCTATCTAATCTATCTATCTATCTATCTATCTATCTATTTATTTTCCTAGAGGGATATTCCTTTTCCTTACCATACTTATGACTAGAAAACTTCTAAGATTCAGTTGGAATGCACTGAGGTTCACTTCACACCTGTGTATTCTTATCCTTCTCGTAATGACTTTCCTTGCTTTTCCTCCCTTGGTGTTACAGAAAGCCATTGCTTTCCCATCAGACCTTGTTTAGCTAGGCCATAATTATTCAAATACCAACTATATTTTCCTCTCCTGCCTGTTTTCCTGGCAGGTTTAGGAGGTTCAACATTTCAACATTTCACAGGGATCAGTGACACTGATGTGTGACCAGTGATGCATTCATCCTGCTCTGTGTGTCTGACTGGAAAGCATAAAGAGACATTGGCCTTCAACACAGGGCACTACCAGTGGCAAAGAAAGCCTGTGAGACAGGTCTTGCAGGCTGGAGAGCCCCTGTAACTTGAAAGATCACAAGTCCTGGGCTGTGAAAACCACTTTGGAGCTCACCTGGAGCAGGTGAGCTCAATCTTTCACGTCTTGAGTGTCTTGTTGAGCTTTTGATATTGTACTTTTACTTGAAAAATTCAGCTGAACATTTTGCTAAGGCCGTGAGAATTCTAATACAAACTGTATTAGAATCTTAGTGTGAATTTCCTGCACTGGTTTTTTTCTATTATTAGTACATATGAAATAATACCCATCAAAGAACAAGAGCTAATTCAACAGCTCAGTGACTTAAAGGGAAACTGATTATTTGTTTAAATGCTTATTTAAAGAGCAACTGAGTATTTGTTTAAATGCTTAGTTTATGGTGAATAGTTCAATCTAATGAGAAAATCACATTTTTTTCCTTTAAGGGATTAAATTAGGTTACTTTTGTCTTTAAAGATCAATTGCTACACTTTTATTCATTATTCCATACAAAACTGAGTACCTTTACTGCATGCTTGCCTCAGGACCAGTGAATATATACTTTTAATATAAGAAAGTTTGAAGTACATGCATTTGTTCATAAGTCTGGACATCACAGTGGGAAGATGAAAGGGCATGAAAAAATACACACAGTTTTATGAGCAACAAACCGTACAGAGAATATTGTACCTTGAAATACTGTTCTAAGTAACTTGTCACTGTCCTTTAACTTAAGTAAAAAAGAGCATCACTTAAAAATAACTATGTCATTTCTAAAATGACATTTTTTCTGTCTGACACTTTGACATGTTGGTGCAGTAATTCTCCCTTTACCCTTTGAGTGCCCTTAGCTTAATTTAACCTTGGAAGTAGTATTGGCATAGCAACTCCTTTAAAGAAAGCATCAAAGTTCCACTCTTTCTATAGTTTAAAGGTTAATTATGCACACTGCCCATGCCTGCAAGCAGCCAGGCTTTCTCGTATGCCGTTCTTGTGTAAAGCTGAAAAGTACTGTTGAAAGAGAATATACATTTTAAAATAAAACCTGTGAAGCCCCCCTTTTCCATTCAAACAGCCTGCACTGTCAGTTTAGCTAACCTTTGTTTGCCTGTCACTGTGTTCCCATGATTAAATGTGAAGATTATAATCATTAACCGTGCTGGGGGTTCACTGTGGGTGGAATTTTGATGGGTGGATGACATTGTGTTTATACGATGAAGTCAAAATCAGACTTCATCTCTTCCAGCTCAACACCCGGAGGTCTCTAGGTTAGCTACCATAGCCTGGATGCAGGCATGTCACCTGACTTTAATATTAAATACTGCATCCATGGCAGATTGGAAGGTATTTTACTAGGCTCTTTAATCTTTGTCTTTCCTTTTAACTGGAATAATCTAGTGGACATAGATGAACTCGATTTGACCTAGAGATGAACTGGTATTAAAAAAAAAGATATAATAATAATAATAATAATAATAATAAGGGGGTAGACAGAGACAGAGAGGCAAAGAAGAAGCTTTTGTTTAATGTACAGAAAATCAGAATTTTTTAGATCTTCCACTGTTTTTTTTTTCCTTTTTTCATTTTTACTCTCTTTAGGTTAGCAAAAGTTATAAATATTAATTTCCCTTTTGAGATCAGTCCTTACACTTTTTTCTTTAATAATCCTATTGATGACATAAGAAATTAATGAGGTTTGAAAGTTTTATTAGCATAAGAGTTCTTCAAAACATAAATCTGAAAATAACATTTCTGAACATGCTATTGTAATTTTAATTACAGTTACACTTCATTAATATTAGTTTACTTTCAAAGATGTCAAGTATTCCTAATATTTGAATTAGCTTCACATGGAAGGAAGACTGAGATCAGGGAATAAAAAAACATACTAATGACTTGTTTAATGTACCTGTTTATCATACAATGTGACATCGATTGTAAAGCAACAACACATACTATGTTCACTTTAAGTTAAATGAGGATGTAACCAGTTAACCAGTAGAGATTTCAGAGAAAATCATTAAAATTTAACTATATGCATGTGATCAGCAAACTCTCCTCAACTTTATGAGATCCACTAGCTTAGTCAATTAACATTACAGGAAAAAAATACACACACACAAAAAAGAAAAGTTTATTTATTGGGCAGTTCTTTGAATTTCTCATTAGCTTGCATCATCTTTTTCTTATTAGCTTGTATAATCTTTTTCTCATTTCCTGTCAAGCTTCACTATCAGATAAACACATTTCTGAATGTTGCACCTAGATCTCAGCAGCTTTCACCTGTGTAAATCTCAGTTTTCCTAGCTTCAGTGTGAAAATATTAAAGTGAATAGAATTTGAAAGAAAATTCTGGCAGGTATCACAGGTAAAGCTCAAAGAGCAGGTGACTTTTTCTGTCTTTAACAAGTGAATCTTAGGGGGCTAAAGGGCTTGTTCATCAGCACTTGAACCTCTGATGAACTCTGATCTTGCCTTTAGCCATGGAGACTCTCCTTCTCATCACCTTTAAACTCATGTTTAAACTCGGTCAGAAGGGGGCTGTGCAGAAATAGCTTCAAAGATTGTTTGCTGCTGTTTTCCAGGAAATTTAGGCAATCCAATATTTCAGTAATGTTATGTAGCAAAGTGTCTCAGAGAAGTGAATAATTTTAGGAGACATAAACCACGAATTTCAATTTGTCCTTTTTTTTTTCTTTTAACTTGAAATTTTTCTTTGGAAATGCCTTCAGACATCTGGCTCCTTTCACAGTTTCTCACACTTGAAACACTGTCTGAGTTGGTCAAGTCACTACCCTTACTTTGCATATTGAAATGCATATTGAAAATATACTTCTATCTTAACTTTTTAATAAAATTGATTGATGCATAGAAACCACATCTTTCACAGACATTTTTTCCTTTTGGAGGGTATCTCATGATATCCTCTATTTGCAGTCAAGCCAGTGTGGAAGGATTAATTCCACTATGCAATATCATTTCAAATATGAAAGTGTAGTTGTGTTAACTCAGTGCAGAGAAGTGGGTCTCTTAAGAGGATCAGAGCAGGTACCTTCCTGTATGTGTGTGCTGTGCACATGGAGATGCATTGATTCTAACTAATATGGAACAAATATGGAATATTACATGAGTAATAAATACACATGAAGTTTTGTTTCCTAAAATTCTGTGCTGTCCACAGCATAGCAAGATATCCCATTTTCTAATAAGAACATATTATGTAGGAAGAATATTGTTGAAAAGAGAGAATAATGGAAATCTCATCTGAAGATTTCATTATGACTATTAAATATTTTTATGAGGGTTCATTACATTAAATCTGTGTGTTTGTGTAGAGCACTTCCAATATAAATGTCATGCAAAGGAAAAATAGAAGAAACCTGGTCAACATTTTCCTTTCAATTAAAGGTAATGTTGTAATTATTTCTTCCATAAATTGGACATGATTCAAAATATAGTGATTTCTAATGTGTATAATGATTGTAAAATGTTGACAGTTGGAGAATATCTCATTGACATAAAAAAGATTAAGGTAACAGTTTGGAGGCTGTTAAGCTATTAATGATAATGAGTATAAGAAATGTGTAACTAGCAAAGCTGGAATTCCATTTAGTTGTCTTCACAATGGATTTCCATAAAGTAGATTGAAGGTAGAGTGGTTTCTCTGAATTTGACTGCATGAATTTAGTATCTAGGATAGATAAGTCTCAGTTGATACTTAATTATTTAAAAGCTTCTTATAAATAATTACTGTTGAAATTGAAAACATGTACACATGGGACCAGGATATAAATAAATTTAACATATCAGAACATATTTTGAAGCCAGCAGTTCAGGGATAAGATCTTTATTTTTCTCCCTTCCCACCGTCCCTTCTCCCTGAAGTCTTTTTACTGCATTGATGCTGAAATAAAATAAAAATTGCACTGTGAACTTCATTCCACCATGGTATTTGGAGCCTGATCCTGCTTCAGTAAAAGTCAGTGAAAAACATTCTACTGATCTCCCTTAACTAACATTAGATACAAAATCTTACAGGAATTCTAGAAGTCCTCTGTACTTCCAGACTGCCGGAAGATCAGATTATTTGTCAACACAGTGACTCTGTGTATCTATGTGACCTTCCTTTTCTGTTTGTTTTGAAATCCAATAATTATTTTGACTCCTCGATCACCTGCAATGTTATAGCATAGTGAAACTGCTACACAATATTGCAATGTATAATGCTGCTGCCAAAAAGTGTGCAACTCATTATTCTGCCACTTGAACATGCATTGAAGTTATAGGAGCTGCAACTGCAGCTCATAGCTAATCTGTTTTACAGCTCAAAGTAGATGCTTAATACAATGAACTCATTGAAAAAAGTAAATTAAAATATTACAGAATAACATTTTTCAGAGTAATATGACTTTTTTGCACTTGCTTGTCATAATAAATACTTGACCACATGGTAAGAGTTAATTTGGTCCTTTACTTAAACTTTGGTATGAGAGCATACACAAAACCTGGTTTTACTAGGGAAGTCAAAGAATTCCAGAACAAAATTGATATTCAGCAAATTAAATTCAGTTTTTCTATCCAGCCCTAGTTCATGGGTTCATAATGTAAAATTGTTCAATCTGTTGCAGAAGAGAAAGCAAAGTGTCATAATCCAAATATATAGCTAAAGTCTTTCTCCTACACACAGACTTTAGTCTCTATATTTAATGTATGAAAAACTCTATATTTAATGTATGAAAACTGGATTTCTAGACTAATTATGCAATATTTAAAAATTATTAACCTGTGAAAACATATAATTTGTCTGTTGCCCACACTATTTATGAAGAGAGAACACAATTCTGTTTTGCTACCAATACATTTTTTTGTAAGAATAAATTCTTAAAACAAAAAAAGAAAAAAAATTCCTCCACTGCAATTCAAGAGTTGAAATGAGTATTTTCCTTGTGGAAGTTCTCTTTGACCTGTCTCTTGCCTCTAATGAGAAATAATTTACTTATTTACTGGCAAAATCCGCTACACTTGAAACTGTATTAGAGTGACGGGACTAGTTTTCCTTTCTTGATGAGAAGCTTTGAACAAATTGGCTTCACTCTGGCTTTCAGTAACGCAGAATTTTCATCCTGGCAACAGGAGATTCCTGCCGAGCCAAGAAGCAGCTGTTTGAGTTGGTAAGGTAGCTCTCATAGAACAGAGACACACCAAATGAATAACAGAAAAAAATGGAAAGAGATGATAGAAAAGCTTGCGGATGATATGGAACAATATAATGCAGTCAAGATAAAAGAAATAAAGGCTAAGAAAAAAAGCTAAATAAATTAAAGAGAAATAAACCCCCAAAGTTTCTGTCAATTTCTGTATAATTTCATTTGCATTTATTGAGTAGTTGAACTTTATTGTATTGATCTTTCTTTCTCTTGTGGAAGTGCTTATATATCCATGCTTAATGTGTTTTCATTTTCCTACAAAAACAAAAATTTCTTTATTCCAGATTAAAAAAAATAAATTTAAAAAATGGTGTCTCTCTTCACAGACATCACAGAATGGTAGCAAAGGGACAGAGTGTAGGGATCTGCTTCAATCAATGCCATTAAACTGAGGGGACTTCCACAGTGTGCATTGAACCGGCATTCACTCTGATTTTGAGCACCTCTCACCTTCCCTGCCTCTGCTGATGTGGAGTCAGCACTGTCCATCGGGCGACTGAGATAAACTTGAACAGTGTGGCAAGTTTTGACCTGTCTGTAGGAACTGTTAAATCTACACTGGCCCCAGTCCTGTCTTCTGTATGGGACTAAAAGCCTATCCATTTCTTCTAGAAATATAAGATTTTCCCCCTCTCCCTTTCATTATTTTCATTACTTTGGACCATTTTAGGATTCTCATACTTTTGAGCAATATTTAAGTTGAGGTGAACAACCTGTGCAAGAATTATTAGAAAAGAACCCTGTATAAAGAGGTAATGACTAGAAATAAATTTCACATCTGAATATAGACAGAATAGCTTTTGGCCTGCTCCAACTTCTTTTGAAACCTGAAGAGCTTACAAATCTGTGTACACCATAAATCATTATTCAATACTCAAAATCTGAACCTATTTAAGCATAGGTTCTTATACACGATATGCAATGAAATGATGGAAAGATGGAGAGAGTTGAAACGTCTAAATGCCTATGGTTAGATCAGTAAAAACATTGCCATAATGCATTGAGGTGAGTATGGAGGTCAATACACCTGAATGTGTAAATGTGTATAGAAACAAAGAATGACAATGAAATTTAAGGAACTAAACCTTGCTGGAGGTCTGTAGTTATGGCTGCACTATAACAATGGTGACTGCAATTGATCACAGATATATTCAAGCTAGGCTTAAGCGAATTAACTTGAGTACCAGTATCAATTAGTCATGGCAGCCAAAGGAAATATGTTCTGTATCTTGGATGAATCTTGCAGAAATTCAGCGCCTGTGGCATTGGCGTGTAGTTCTCTCATTTCAGAGACTGAGCAGTTCTGGGCATCTTAATCCAAAAATCTTTTCCTAGAAGGATTAAGAAGCTTTCAGACTAAATGTACTGGGAGTGATAAAAACTAAGCAAACAACCAACAAGTGCTGTTTCTAAGGTATACAGAGAGAGAGATGATGGGACATGTTTCATAAACTAATAAAAAATCTGTATTTGTAAAATTAGTCCTATTTATTTTTCCACGGCCCAACTGGAACAATATAAAAAGAGTAGCCAACAGATTCAAACATAGGAAATAAATCAAGGAAGCAATTTTCAAATTCAGTCAAGACCAATGACTTAAAAGACTGAAAATTAAGTAGAAAGCTTAAGTGATTCTTCTTTCTCTGGAGCAAGAAAAGATGCTCAGTAGCACGAGGTCTTGGAACTCACTATATCTTGGGCTCTGATTAGTGGCTCAGGCTAGTATATGTTGCTAGTCAGTGACCTTAATTAGCCAACACTTTTACTTTGTTATGAATTAAATTAGAAGTGATAATATATCTCATTGTAATGTTTTTATAAAGTAATCTGTCTTTGAGAATAGTGATAGAGAAATGTTATCCTCTTCCCATGATACATTCATCACTAAACTTCTTATTAAATAGACCTGTAAATTATATTCAACTGTGGAGTCAGTGGCAAACAGTAAATAGCTTTAAAAATAGGATTCTTAAAGCCAAGGGAAAAAAGAAATGTGTGTGGCTTGAGAGAATTAAAGGCTCAGGCAGGCCAATAGGACCCTGAAACAATGGAATCATCAGCATTGCTTTACACAACAATCTAATTCAATGTGTCAGGCCATAATCAGCTCCGTTTCACAGTGCCTTGCTCCGTAAAAGCAGATTTGTTTAACCACAGCCTCTATTTCAGCTTGACTGAGAATGAAGAATAACCAATGAAGCCAGGCATATCTCACGGGTTATGTTATGGGCAAATAGTGAATCCATCATTTGCTGAAGAGGCAGAGAAAAAGTGACAGGCTCATTCATGCCTTAGAGTCATTTTTAGGCCTATTGAAAATTTTAATCTGTGCACTTTGGATGAACTTCTCCACTTCCTAATTTAGTACATGTAGCCATGTGATAAAGTCTGTCTGCCTCAGATAGGGCAGACTTACTTCTCTGGGACATCAACTCCTCCAAGCAGTTTTCTTCTATGGATTCAGCTTGGCTGCCTTGAACTTTACACAGACACATAAGCCCCATTTACAGGAGGACTCCAGAGTTAATTAAATGCTGAAATCACATATGCCCAAGGGCTAACATAACACCATTCCAGCAATATTTTTAATTTAGCATTAATGATAGTGTACATATTTAAGATATATTTTCTTTAAAAATACACATTTACACTTAAGAGCATGGTTCTTCTCTCCCCTGTCTCTGTATAATGTAAAAGGTGCTAAAAAGGAAAAAAAGGAAAAGGAAAGCAAAATAATAATAATTAAAAAAAACCTATTTAAAAAAGTGTTGCAAATCAGCAAATTCAAGGAAATTGCTTATTTAGAAAGTGTATGTGGCTGTCAAATAAACGAAATTGTTATTAAAAATGGTGACAGGTCAGATAAATGAGGTAAAAGCAGCAGCTCAGATAAATGAGGTAAAAGCATTGGCTCATTTCTGCTAAAAGATTTCATGTTTGCCTCTCAGTGCCACAGATTGTGCTGCACTGTGGATTTGCTGTGCATGACAGATATGTTTGAAACACTGGAAGTACTGAGGCACAATGTGTATAAACGCTTGACCTAAACTTGACAGTCCCGATTAATAATATCAGGTTTAGAAAATGGCAGCATTTACAGCACTCACGCACACCCCGGCATTAGATTTTACCCTTTGCAAAAAACGTAAAACGACATGTGAGTTAATTTCCTAATGCCCAGAGTGAACGAAGAACCATTCTTCTGAAATAGATTTCTTTTAAAAACATTTTCACATGAAATAGAGTAAATGCGGTGCCTTACATTCATTTTGTTGACATCCCTGGGCTACAATATGTTCAAGATGGCTGCACTTCAGTGAAATGTGCAATTTGATGGCTCACGGGTTTATGGTGAACCTTGGGAAAGAGAAAATCATCCTGATGTTAAAATTCAAGAAGAAACAAAGATACTTACATTTTGGTAAGTGGTAGAACCTCGAAAATTGTGGGTGGCTTTGTTTTCCTTTGTGCTTTTGTGGCCATGTTAGAAGTGAACAGCTTGCCAAATGTTAGGTCTACATCATTTCTCTTTCTTTCCTCTTCTGCCTAACCTCCCATTTCCAGACATTTGAACTGAAGATTAACAGGTAGAGACAACTCAGTCTCAGGGCTATGTATGGCGAGAAAGGATAATCAGCCTTGTTCCTTTCAAACTTCAGATTTAAATGTAGAACAAAGCAATTTGAACATACTCTAAGCCACATTTGCCTGATTAAATGGTAAAAAGTTCAAGGGGTGAGAAAGACCAGAGACACCAGAGAATGAAATTACTCTAGTAAAACAAAACATTACAAAATTAGGGCAAAGCATGTCCAGTCTCATAAATCTTGTTTATCAGAGGCATTTTCAAAAAAACTTGAGCAGTGGAAGAAAATGGGTATTAATTTTTGAGAGCATTTAATTTATCCTTTTCTGTTTAAAAAAAAAATGTAATGAGTATAACGGGTATGTTAAGAGCACTCTCAAGCAGCATAATATATACAACATACTAATTACAGAATGAGATTTGTTTCTTTTGCACTCATTACCTATGTGTATTTTATATTATAAAGTTTAAGCCTTTTGGCGCCTTTAGAATTTAACACATTTAAAGTTGTTAATTTTACTTTTTATTTTATATAATTTTGAGATAATTTTTGATAAAATCAAGAACAGACTTTCAGAAACTGATGGAAGCTACATTAACTCTTTTTTGCATTCTAAAAATGTTACCAAAAATATGTATGTTGTCTGTTGGATCTGCGTATTTTTCTCATATTCTGACTCACATTAGTAGGTAAGAGAATAGAATACATCTTGAATAATACTTGAAATGTCAATGTCCTTCTATTTTCTATGATATAGATATGTTTCACAGGAATCAAAACCCTTTATGTTAGGAACCAAGGTCTCATTTCTGCATGCACAAGCTGAACAAGGGAATGCAGAAAACCTGTAGAAAAGCTTAATCAAAATTGCTGCAGTGGTTTGGTAAGTTTCTGAAATATCAACATTACACACCGGCGTAAAATACCATGCACATAACCATAAAAAATCACTTGTCTTTCATTGCAATTTAATCTGACAACATTCTGTATTAAGAATAGAATTTTTTAAAATGGATATTAAATTGTATTAAAATCTCTGAAATCACATATTTGTACACAGATGGTAGCTAGCAATAGGAAAACTTGGATTAGACATTTTTTTCTATGCCAGGTCTGTGTCATGACCACCTCTCTTCAGATGAGAAGTAACTCTCAAGTCTGGCTCTTTGAAACTGTTCTCAAAACTCTGCTAGCTTGACATGTTCCTGCTGTGAATGTGTGTATCTCCAAGAGTTTCAAAGCTGAGAATAATTTGTCAGGTTGAATTCTTGCCCTCACATCTTCCTGTTTGACTTGTATTCAGCTCTGAAAAGCTATGTGTAACACAGACTAAAATAAGAAAAAAACCTCTTAAAATGTCCCATATCTGTTAGCATTGTGCATTGTGTGCTAACAATTCTGCTTTCATAATTTATATTTTAAATATTATTCTGAAAACAGGAAGTTACCCCAAAAATTATGATTAGGTGAACAGTGAATATTGATATATTGTTAAAGAAATGTTTTTTAAATATATTTTTGTTCAAAAATATTGCAATCGTTGTATTTTATAATATATTTCATAATGTAATGAATTTATATTTTCCTGTCATAGATTCCTAATACTAAGATACTCAGTTCAGTTTGTTTTTTGTTGCTTGTGTATGCTAAGAGCATACACATAAAAAAGAGCAATTTTTATGGTCTTGAAGAATTTTACAGTCTAACAGATTTTTAGTAATTTCAATGAATCAGAATAATTTTGGTAAAAACAAAAAAGGTAAAAATAAAAATAAAATTACTCAGAGGTTTGTATGATTTGATTATATTACTTGTTCATTTTTTATAGACTTATCTGGTTTAGTCATCAAATTGAGGCTTTAGTTTTAACAAGAAATGGATTACTGAGAGGATTTCTAATACTTATGTATCTGGAGATGAAATAGGGATTTCTGATGTGAAGCTCTCAGATCAGGCCAGTGCAGATTATAGTATTTTGACTTTTTGATTCTTGCACAAGGATTCACGAAGAAATAGTTATTAAAATTATTGATGCCCACAGACATAATTTTCCAGTTCAGCTTGAATTCATTCAGGTCAATTTGAATGGATATAAATTAATATAAATTCAGCATATAAATTCAGCATATAAATTCAACTGCTATTGAAAGAAATATCATCGAGCATTCCCTGATCAAGTTTCTTTGCTTATTAAGAAATCAAATGATTCCTAAAAAAAAAAAAAAAAGAAAAAAATAGATTCCTAACATCCATTGAATGATGTTTGACTGGCTGTGGTGCAGAAACTGAAAATTCAATTACATTGTCACGATTTCTACCTTTAATCTGTTAAATTCAGAATTCTGGTTGATTTTTGTGAAAGAAATTTTTTTTTTTTTCATTTCAATCTCAAGAAAAAAAAAAGTGCTTTCTGAAATCAAATTAAAAAATCAAAATTGATTTAAATTGAAGCTATTATTATATATACGTTGAACACAAGACACATTCTCATTTCTTGGAACAACATAAAGGAAATCAGTGGTCAGCAAAGCCACGTGCAGCTTTTACCCAGAAGGCAAACATTTAGCACTTTCATCAGTTTCCTTTTATCTGCCTCTCTCTGTCGGTACCACTCAGCTCAGCCTTCGATCTGATGAGAGGGCACTGGTGTCATGGTAGAGAATGTGAGCTAATGAAAGTGTAAAGCTTTGGTTCAACAGAGTAGAAAATCCCCATCTAGTCAGCACAAACTGCAATCTGATATGATTGAGATTTTAGTAGGTGTTGCTATTACGTCCTTAGAGGTCCAGGATGGTAAAACTTGTGATCCTCTAAACATTAGGTATTTGATTTTTTTTTTTCTTTTTCTTTAATTAATTTTGTGTTTTGTTTTGTCAGTTTGGGATTTTGGGGGTTATTTTTGTTGGTTTGTTTGGTAGTTTTTTTGCTTTAAATTTATAACGACTTTTAACATCAAAACCCAACACATTAATTTTATTATGTAGCATAGCTCACTAAATTACAAATATTTTAATTAATGATGCCTGAGAAGTGCAACAAATCTCAGTCCAGACTAAGAAGTAATCAAAACCAGAATCAGAATTCCTGAGAGTTCAAGTCTATATATGAAATTTGTAACAAAATTTTATCAATACAGTAAACGTGCTTGTAGAATGTAAAATCTGGGCACACATAAAATTTGGATTCTCATTTTCCCTGTATTAGATTATCTCACTAACAACCTGCTGATCAGCTCATTAAGTATTTCTGAAGTCAGTTTGGTGATGTAACTATTGAGTTCCCTAACAGCTGTGTAAAAATGTAGAAAATCTAAAGAAATTGAAGAGTCTGGGCCACAAGAAATAATGGATTTGTTCTTGTTGCCTTACCACTAATCATAGATTTTTCCTAAAATATTTTCTTCTGTGAACACCGTGGGAGGAATTGATATGACCTAACTTAGCCCCATAAAATTTAGAATTCGGTTTAATTATTCAAAGCTATTTATTTAGATTCTTGCAGAGGTATTTCATTCCTTCATCTTAAACACTATAGGTTCTTCATAAGAAAAGCCTTTCTCTACATTGAAAGGAAGCCCAAGCTGCCAATTTTCAGTAACACTCCGGTTATGCTAAAGATCAATCCAAGTAATCAAACATCTCTATTTCTTCAAGGATTGTTCAGACTGCTCATTTTTGCTAATCTGGTGTTTTGCTGCCAGCTTGGAACTCAGCTTATTTTGAACACCCTGAAGAAAGACAAGAAGTCTCCAGTGTGCAGACAGCAACATGTAGAAAATAGTAGCTCTTGATATACATCAACTTGAGAAGGACTCAGGAGCAAAGCTGGCATTTAAAGTTCCTTCAGAGAAAGAGAGAAAAAAATAAAAATACAAATTATAGAAGATTTTATATCAGTCACTCAGAGTTTTCTATTTTACCAATAAAAAAGGAACACTTAGGATAAACTATTCTCTTGGGATGTCTGCCATTCCATGCATCATTACACAGGAAATGTGGGATTTTGAAAAACATTGATATTCTTGGCTAACTTGCTACGAATACTAGTTCTGTATGAACCTTTGCCTGTCAGCATTCATTTTGTAGTAAGTAGGTATTGGGTGGTCTTGCAGCACACAAGCTCTCTTCTGAGGATCTATCCTGCTCTAGTATTTGTCAGATGCCCTATTTATAGCAGAGCTATATTTTAAAGAAAAAAAAAAGTCTTTTGTAGACTCTGAGCAATACTATTTTGTTCCAGTTTTGCATAACAATTATCATCATAGCACTAGAATATTATCAATTACACTTAGGGTTTGTTTTTCATTTAATTTTTACATTTTTTTAACAACACTGCAACATTGTCCTAGAAACAAGTTACTAGGTTACAAAATTAAGATATATGCTTCAGCAGTTCACAAGAATTAAAAGTATGAAGAAATGTGTTTTTATGTATATTTAAAATACTATTAGGATGCTGCATTTTTTCCTAGGGAAACAAATATTTAGATACTCAGAACCTGAAAATTACACTGTTAACTCTGCCATCAGTGATAATTTGTAACCACTACATTCTTTGATAATGATTCTAAGAACAAAAAATACCTGAAAATTGTCTTGATTGAAAGAGTTTCAGATATTTAAAAAAACTCGTGATCAATCATTTAACATTTCTAGGGATCTCAGATTCAGAGAAGGTTGAAATGAATCAGACTAACTGTAGCATCTCAGTTAAGAAGCATTCTGGTAATTATTTTAAATACTCATTTTCTTTGCTAACAAAAATCTAGAAATAATCCAACTAGCTATTTCAGTATAAAGGTCTGCTTTGAAATTTTAAAACCCCCAAATGATTAATTTAAAACATTCAAAAGCGAACAATGACAAAAAAGCCACCAAAGATTTCAAGCTCTAGGTTATTGTGCATCATGTGATTCAAAGCATAATGCATGCAGTGCTGCAGTGTCAACAATGCTGCATCCATTAATACTGATGCAAATGTATTTTGACAGGTGATAGTGCACTTGAACTTTTTCATGTTTCCACAAATGTGCAAAAGAGCCAAGCAGACAAATTCTATCCCTTTTTTACTATTTTAGTGTTCCTGTACATTGTGTTCAACATCGTATTTTGTTTTTTCACAGTTAATGTGAGGGATTGAAGATCGCCAACATTCTCAAAGAGAATACTTATTATTATTGATCTAATCTATTACTCTTGGTAGCTGCTTGACCTATTTCAGCTTTCTGTTGGGCAGCAAGAAACATCCACCTGCCTTTTAACTGCTCTTTTATTTTTTATTTAATTTTTATTTTAAATAGATTACAAAAAATAAAGGCAGATAAAGTTCACTTTATGCCAATGAAAAACTAAGTGTTCATTTCCTTAACCCTGTAATAGTGTCAAACAAACTTTTGTGGGTAGATAATCTGGACATCAACATTATCCACTTACAAATTTTTCACACAGTATTTTATTTATAAAAGAAATAAAAAATGTAAATAAAATTATCCAAACAAACCCCAAAACTTGGAAACAGCAGTGGATGAAACAGATTTGAGCTCCAAAGAACTAGAAAGGATTTTGCCTGCGATTAGGCAAAGAGAGCAAAGTAAATATTATTTGATGTAATTCCATTCCAGTTTGACACAGGACAGTAGACAGAAAAGTATCTCTGAAAAACTGAAGGTAAAATGCTGGGAAGTGCAGTTATCTTGGTCTTCATTGAATATTTAAGCTCCTCCTTTCCAGCTCCAGCTCAGCTAAATGAAAGTTACTCACTGAGATAAATCACTGCTATGTCTTTCACTGGTGTCCTTTGAATGGATTGGTTAAGAATGATGCTTTTTAAAATGTGTTTCCTCAAAATGTCATACGTTTCTGTGAGTACATGCATGACCTTTAGTCAGAGACACAACTGTAATATGTTAATTTGCAAATACTTGTTAGAAATACTGATGACAGCTGTTCATTTCTTACTGCAAGAGGGAGTAATAACAAGGATGCAAACACTGGGAGTAGAGTTTGTATCATGAATCATGTCCCTTATACAGCCTTGTTTCCAAAGCAACTCCTCTAAAATCTCTAGTAGTCATATTTGGTACTGAGGTGTTCTGCTGTTACTATATCAGATCAGTCAATAATAATTGTGCTTTCCTCCAGTCATTCAAAATACAATACATAGTGAAAAAAGATGTGTAATCTTGCCTTTGTTATGCAGTGTGCACTTTAAACTTTCCCAAGAAAGCCCAACTTCCATTTTTAAAAAGAGAAATTATTAACAAGATTTTTACTGAGGACATTGTTAACTCAATGTATTTTTTTTTTTTTAATTCTTTCATGGGTATCATCTTTAAAATGTGTGTACTGTTTCTTCCCTTCCTACACTGCACAATATCTGACCTGATTCTTAGTCCTGCTGACACTGGTGAGGGTTTCATGAAAGTAAATATTATTCAGGGAATGGCTGCAGAAAATTGTTTAAGTGTGAAAAGTGTTGTGTGGTATAACAGTATGTTTTAATAGGCATTTAAACTGGCAATGCCTTTTATGGTGTGAAATTCTGTTTTATTCAGCTCAAAATCCAAAGGCTATTGATTTGTATCAATAAGGTACAACCTGTGGTGTTAATTCTCTCTTTGGTGTCTTTTTGTAGCTTGTTCTGTGATTAACAGATGCTTTTAAAGTACATTAATACTGAAATTTATACTTCTCTGTAAAGTGTATTCAGAAAGTGTTGTGGACTCTTATTTCATAACCTGTATAATTGCTACTGAATACTGTAAACTGCTACTAAACCACATAAGTATTTCCGTGTTTAAAAGTGACAGAATTGCTCTTCAGAATGTAAAATAACTATCTGAAATCCTTGAACCCTAAATCGGAAATATTTTAAGGGAAATTGTGTATAATTTTTAAATGTCAAAAAAAAAAAAAAAAAAAGGGTTTTAATTCAAAGCATGCTTTAGTTCAGACTGACTCAAACATTCCTTTCATATATGATTTTTCTCTTAGACTTTCGTGGGCACACCATAATTACTATGGTCTTGCAAATTAAGTATAAAATATTATATACTCCATGTACAGCTGTTCTTCAAAATAAAAACTTTGAGACTTGTTAGATTCTGCATGTGTTCATTCTCATAGAAAATAAAAATAAACCTCCATTGGTAAATTGTAAAATATTATCTATTGGTTTCCTCTCTATTCTCTTCCCTAGAAGAGTTTCTTCTAGAGTTTGTACACAATTCCTGCTTCAGAGTCAATGACGTATTTTGCCAGAACTGAAATCAAAATGGTAGGATTTTCTTGTACCTGCCTTGAAATGAAAAAAGTAAAACCACTGGCTTTTGTAGAATATTATTCACGGTATGTATCCCACACAATTCCGCAAAAATTGCCAGGCAGGAATACAGAAACTAACCAGATTTGTTGCAAAAAAACCCAACAAAACAAAAAACCCCCATAAAACAAAAACTAAAAAACCCCCAAAAAACCAAAACCAAAACCAACCAAAAAAACAACCCACAACACCCCCCCCAAAAAACAAAACAAAACCACAAAAACAACAACATCAACAAAACCCAAAAAACAACCCAAAAAAAACCAAAACCCAAAACCACACAAAAAACCAAAAAGGAAAATCCTAAACACAGTATTTGTACAGATCTGATTTTTCCGAGTGTTATTTTATGCATGTTCTTATTGATTGTTAGTCAGTAACAATACCTTAAAATACCTAATAACATTATTTACTCTGCTGATTATGTATAAACTCAAAAGCATGTGCAATTAGTGAAGGGAGAGGCCCTCCTACTGCCCCAAAATTCTTATGACCTGCTGACTGGTTTTGATTTGAAATGTGTTTCTCTCAGTACATCAGTGAAATTAAAGCAATAAACTTACCACTCTTCTGCCTAATAGAGCAGGACAGTGCAGCAATTAGACAAAAAGACCACTAATATCTCTTCTTTTTTTCCACCCAATTGAATAGAACTGAAAATATTTAGGAAAACTTTATGACCTAGGGTTCAAGAAGCAATAGGAATGTTTTCATTACATTTCCCCCTCCCCCAGAAGCACTGCTCACAATTAATCTATTTTAAAATATGAGGGAATAAGTATCAACATAATAAAAATCAGTTAGTTGTCACTGAATCTTCTGAAGCCATCTAAAAATACAAAAACTTATTTTCTTGAATACAGACACTGATTTATTGAAGGTCATTACTGAGGTGGTATCGAGCTGCTGCTTCCTGTTTGTACATTGAAGATACTTGCTCTATTTTGTCACAAATATTATCAGAACATGGAGATACTCTGGTGGGGTGGGTTTTTTTTTTGTTGTTGTTTTGTTGTTGGTTTGTTTTTGTTTTTTTTTGTTATAATTGCATCAGTAACCAAACAGCAGAGAAATTTTCAATTAATAAATGTTTTAAACAAGGTTCTTAAATGAATATGAAGATAAGGGTGCTCTTAAGTAATTGTCAAAGTTTGAACTATTTTCACATTTTGATAATAAAAATTAAAAA
>VXBR01006352.1:2889553-2917610 GCA_013400215.1 Cisticola juncidis | reverse complement strand
AAAAAAAAAAAAAAAAGTAGTTCTTGGGTACCTGATACTTTGTTCCTCTTTGGTGAACACCTACTACTACACTTGGTAATCTCTGTATCCACTGGGGATATTCATCCATATTTAGTAAAATGGGGAACACTGCCTGGAACAGGTTTATTATGTTAAAATCTTGCCCTTTGCATGCTCCACATAACAGGATAGAGGCACTGCAGACTTCCCACTCCCAGTTCACAGCTATGTAAGTGCCAGAGAAACAGTCTGCCTCTGAATAAGCACACTCCCTTGTCTGTGAAAGTTTCGTGCATGCCTTTTCATGTTATTTAGCATCTGACACACTCTATCCAAGTTATACTTGTTGCATCACACCACACATTGGCATGATGCAGCAGCCCATCACACACTCTGATAGATAAGACAAATTCATGACCAAAGTAAGGGCTGGGGGGGGGAGGGTATTTCTTCTTGTAATGACATTAGCAACAAATAAAAAATTTAAGACCCTTGGGAAGTATTAAGTTCGTGTTGCAACACAGGAGCCTGAATTGTGTCAAAAGGCTCTGAGAACACCCCAGCCCCAAAAAGGAAAAATGTGTCTTGTTATCGGAGCTAACAGATGCAAGTGCATTTTATTATGTCTCTTTGCATTAGGAAGCAACCATTAAATAAAAGCAAAGCTTTCTAAAGTGCCCTAGAGGGAATACACATGGAAGTGTGCTTCAAATGCCCTCTGTGCTGTAAGTATTACTGCAAAGCTTGTTTCATATACAGCAACTTTTCTGCTTTCTCTTCCCTGCAAGTGACACTGCAGTTGAAATGATTTAATGCTGAATTATTTGCTTCTGAAATAATAGACACTATCCTTGTTCCCTAATGATAACATCATTGCTTGCAACAGATTCTTTATGACACATTAAACAGCAGAAGTACCCTGCACAGCTGTCAGCTACTATTTTCTGGATAGGAAACATTTATGGATTCTTAAGGTACATACAGTAGAAAGAAATAACAAAGCAAGGCACTAACTAACACACACACAAAAAGCTGAACCCTTCTTGTATTATCTTATATTTCAGAGTAGGTCACTGAGCACTGAAAATAAAACCTAATTACTCCCAGTTGAAAAGTTCAATGTCACTATTATGGTATGACCTACTTTCTGAAGCTCTGAAATTTTTGGCTGGGTGGATAATGGTTGAATGTATTTTTCACTATATGGGCAGCCCTTTGCATCATTTTCAAAATACCAAAAAAATCTGAACATTCACTTAAATAAATTGATACTATAATTAGGGGAATATATGGAAAATGTAGGTGAAGCATGTCAAGCAACAAAGCAGTACAATTATGTAGGGTTAGAATATGTATTTATGATTAGAATCAGATGCTAATTCCCCTGTATAAATAGTATGAAAGAGAAATAATATATTTAAAGAGTTATTATTAAAATGAAGTAAATATAGCACCCACCATTAATTTCATAATAGGTATTTATGGACTCAGCATTTCAACATTTTTTATCTAATGACATTATTCATTTAAATTTTGATCCTTGCATTAATGTTTCCACTGCCCATTAGTTTTGTTTAGAAGTGAAGACGTGTCATTTTGTGAAAAATGGAAGTTATTAGGAGTTTGTTGGACTGCTCCTGAAAGAAACTATAAAACTAAATCAAGTAACTGGCTGCTTTTCAATTTATTTTCCCCAGTATCTTGACTGAAAAAAAAATCTAAATATCTTTAGTTTATTTACACAGAGCTAGTCTTTGACCTGCTAAACTTAGCACATTATCCTCAGAGAGATATCCTAAAGAGCTGAAATATGAGCAAATGACAGACTGAAATGTTTTAAAAAGATGAGCTTTTGACATGTAAGATAAGTATGACATTCTCAATACTTATGTAAATAAATGAATGCTGAGTTGTTAAAATAGAAATACTTAAATTTATCTGCCTGCTGTGCGGTGGAAAATAAATTTAAACAATCATGATTTGTGGCAATGTAGAAGGGTGTGCTAATTGCTTTCAAATCTCAGGTATGAAAACAGGTAATCACAAATATGGCTGAAGGAAACAATTGGATGGAAGAGGTTCACAGTGTATACAGGCTATTATTAAAACAATTATTTTGTCATAAACTGTATGAATACACCTTTTTATTGAATGTATCAATATAAGTGGATTTTCTTTCAAATTTGATCAAATCTCCTGCTTATGCCCATAGCAGACCCTGAACTTGTTCAAGAGTAAGCAATTTGAAGGAAAAAAGAGAATTATCCAAGTAATTACTTAAAACCTTGTTTATTGATACAAAGGATCACATGGATCATACCATAAAATATTTGTCATGAATACTTAATACTTGTGTTAAAAATAGGACAGATATATTCATAAAGTAAGCCTTTCCAAAATTTAAATGTGTTGTCTAAAGGCTTTACTTTTTAGGTAATTATATTCAATGTTCAATATTTTATTTCCCTTCCTAGAGGAGAAAAAATTGTGCACTTGAAACCGAGAAAGTAAACTGTATCTTAGGTTGCATAAAAAAAGCATGGTCAGCAGGTTGAGGGAGGTGATTTTGCCCCTCTACACTGATTTTATGAGACCATATAGAGAACTGTGCCCAGCTCCAGGGTCCTCAATGCAAGGACATGGCAAGGGCCTGTTAAAGTGTGTCCAGAGGGGGGCCATGGAAATGATCAGAGGGCTTGAACATCTCTCCTATGCAGTTAGGCTGAACACCAGAACAAGCTGCCCAGAGAAGTTTTGGATGTCCATTCCTGGAAGTGCTCAAAGCCAGGTTGGATGGGCTTGGAAAACTTGATCTAGTGAAAGTTGTCCCTGTCCACTCTCAGGGTGGTTGTACTAGATGATCTTTAAAGCTCCTCCCAACCAAACATATTTCATGATTCTATGGTTTTTCTGCTTATAACTCACCAGTGCTTTTTTGTCAGAAAATATTAAAATCAATGGGGAAGACACACAACCCCAAAACTATGTAAAAAACTTATCACAGGTTTGTGCTTCTCTTGTGCAGGAAATATAAATGAGAAAATGAAGAATAACCAAGAAGCAATGAATAATGTACTCTTATATTTTCTGAAAAAAATGTAAAAAAATTATTTTGAATGCTTTCCCAAATGGAACTTTATTGAAATGACTCTATGATTATAAATGATATAAAGTATCAAAAATATAGTCCAACAAAATAAGGACTGTGTCAAGATGATTTACCAAATTCATGGGATCATAAATGGTTTGGGCTGGCAGGAACCTTCCTTTAAAGACCATCTACTTCAAATCCCCTCTCACACGCAAGGACACATTTTACTAGATCAGGTTATTCAATGCCCAGTTCACCTGATTTTGTGTATTTCAAGTGATGAGACAAATATACTTTCCATCATTAAAATTTTTATATAATCTGGAAAATTCATTTTGTCTAGGCTGAAGAATAGGAATCCTTACAAATATGTAATTTAAGGTCAAATATTTCTATTTTGCAAAAAATAAAGAATGCTTAACTGAGAATTAAGAAGAATATTTTAGCTTAGATCATAAGCTAAAGAATATTTTCAGATCTTTGATCATAAGCCATATTACATTAAAAAAGAAAGGCTCAGAAGTGTAACCCAATTTCTTAGAAATCGTGGGCATAATGTGCTGTGGGATCAGATTTGAGCTATTTCAAACTGGGCCTCAGCTTTTGGCCTGTGTGGTAGTAGAGAAGCTTGTGGCACAGCTAGAAATTGGGTTAAGGTGTGGGTATCAATAGAACAGGGCAATCACTGTGAAGACACGGTAACTGCCTTAAGCTGTGATTGTTTACATATTTGTCCACGCTCACTGCCAATAGAAATGCACCTGTTATTGTAAACTGTTCTTGCTGTAGTTAACCGGCCCTTTCGCGAATAAAGCGGAGAACTTATGTTATACCCACATTGGTCGGAACTGTGTTGCTCTGTCTCCAACCCCAGATTAGTCCCACGCTTCACAGAAGTATGATTTCAGTGTTATCAATTGTCTTTGTATTTAATCTAAAATTTTATTATCATTCTTAGGCTGTTTCCCATGATCATCTAAATTGATCCTATGTTAGAGTTATATTAGAATCAAGGGAGTAAAGGCTGTGGGAAAAAAATCTCACACTGAAAAACAAGTATTGTAAGTATACAGATTTCACTCTTCAGATCTTATTTATCCAGTAATTTTCAAGTAATAATAAAAAAATCAGATTCCATCTTTCCATGTTCAAATCTTAATGCATATGTAACTATAGAAAAGCTACAACTATAGCTATGTAACTATAATGATGACTGTTCCAGTAATGGGATGGCAGTTTCTGTCCATAGAGACAAGTAAATAAACATTCTCAAATTAAAGTTTACAGAAAAAAAAAGACTTTGCATCTCAGTTCAGTGTTTAAGATTTTCTTTTTTTTTCTTTCTTTCTTTTTCCTTTTTAAAAAAATTTAGGCACACAGTCAGTTTAAGTTTTTTTCTACATATGGGGAAGAAAAAGACATTCTAACCTAATACATGCTAGCCAGATTTTAAGCAGAATTTAACAAGTCTATACAACTAATAAGTAATGTTAAATAAGCAAAAATCTATCAAGTATTAATTCAGTGACTTGAAAAATTGTGTTATGGTATAAAAGATGAAAATTCTATTGAATGTATTATTAAATGGGACATTTTGCTGTTTGAAGTGAATGTGTTTATGTGTATGGCTCCCTTTAACTGTGTTATGAGCCATGATGTTTCAGCCTGGAGCTGAAACCTGTCTTTGAATCATCTGAAATGAATCTACAGACAATCCCTTTAAACCATAGAAATAACCAAAAAAACAGCTTGAAGCTGAACTGCAAGACCTGAAATGCATTTTCATTCTCTTCGTAGAGAAGGTTGACAATATTGCTATAATCAATAAATGACAACTTTGTTCAATCAACTTTATCACAGCTAGCTCTGGTGTCAGAACAAGTTGCATATACCTTTAGAGGTGAAGGACATCATACATTTCACTACTTTTATTCAAAACTTTATTAATCCTCACTTCACCTGTGTCAATTAAACACTATGCTTTTGAAATTAGATACTTTGGTAACTACATATTTTGCAATGAAACCTATTTTTAGTTTACATTTTGTGTGACATGATTATGTAAAGGCCATACATATTCCAAAATGCCCTTGCAGTGGTTGAGGAATGGCAATTCAGTACCTTCGGTTTAGCACCCTCATCCCCTCTCTCCTGCCCCCTTCCCTTTCCCCTGGCCGATGTCCCAAACCAGACCCTGATTTACTCCCTCCACTTCTCACTCTGGGAATGGAGTCTAGAACTGAAGGCACAAAAAGTGAAAATTGCAGGTTGAGATAAGAACAATTTTCTTGAAACAGTCATGAGATAAGAAAACGAGCAGTAACAGCAACAATATAAATAAATAAAGTGTACAAAGAAAGGGTGATTTTCATGCAAAATTGCTCACAAGCACAGAGCCCAATCGACACAGCAGGACCCCGAGATAATGAACAAAGACCAGTGTGTTCTCCTCTTTTATTCTTTTTAGCAGATGTTAATTGTTTTAATAGAGGTCTGCATAGTGACCCACTGCTCCTGTTGTTGCAATAAATAAGCGTATGTATTCTTGTATTTTTTTTATTTGAGTACTTCCTCAGAAAAATTTAATATCACCGTAGTCTTATATAACATACATAAAATTAATTTTTCTGCAAAAAAATATTGATTTGAGGTTGACTACGATTTATAAAAGGAGAATTTTTTTCTCTAAGATAAAATGTGTTTTTTAATACAGAAGGTAACATTAGTGAAATTATATGAGTCTTTGAATTGATATTTCAATTTCAAACATTTTGATATTATCTAGAAAAAACATTACCTTTTAATAGCCACCATTTGTTATTTTGATTCTGGAAAAATGGTAGGACTCAGTGGTTCAGCACAATGCTAACCATTTCCCCTTGGATTATAGGGGACTTATTCTTCTCTCTGTCCCTGTCTTCCAGCTCAAAGGTCTGAGAAGCTGAAGATCAACTGTTCTTACTCTGGAAAACTGAGTTAAAGATGGTGTTTAGTACCTCAGGCTTTTCCTCATTCTTAGTCCCTATGTTTCTCTCTCCTCTGCATCCAGAAAAGGATGGAGATTGTCCTCAGCCATCCTTTTGTTGCTAATGTACTTAGAGAAACACTTTTAACAGTTTTAGGCACTAGTAACCAGATTAAATTTTTTTTCACAAATTTTTGCTTATTAAATGATATATCAAGATTGCAATTTTTTTTTGGCAAAATAATAAAGTTCATTCATACACCAAGAAACTATACTTGTTTCCTGAAAGTGATGGTATGACAAGCTGGCATGTGCAAATTCTGACCTTTTTTTCCATAAGATCAAAGTGACTCTGATGAGGATGTAGACGTGGAAAAAAAAATCTTATTTCCTGCAGTTATAATTATTAGCCTATCTGTGTTTCTTGTCTCTTCAATTCAACAGTCATTGACATATAGATAAGGACTGACTTGTGTTTTATCAGAGTACATAAGAATTATTTATCAAAAAATTTAACCTAGATAATTCAGAATTGGCTTTCGTTATGACCTGTTCATTTGAATTACATCAGCAACTGACAGGTCAACCAGACAATAAATTAACTGAGATGATGATCTACTGTTTATTGAATAATTTTATATGAATATGCATTTACAGGTTATACTAATTTTAAACCTATATTTCTTTCATTTTAACATTAATTTGCTTTATCTCTGGTCCTGTCTCACGTCCATCTTGATACAAAAATCATCATATTGTGCACTTAAGCTTTTGTGCTGCTACAAATTCTGCCATGCATTTGCCACCTGTCAGTCCAGTACTGTTAATCAGACAGTTTTACTGTTCTTCTTTGTTTATTTATTCTTTTTGCATAAAGAATATAATATATAATTTAAACAGAGCCAATGTCATCAACTATAAAAATAAAAGGATTTGAAAGTTGCTACATATATTTTAGATATTGTGGATTTGTTAGCTTTTCTCTTTCTTTCATCTCTTCTGTACTTTCCTATTTAAGAACTTTAGGAATTATAACATTAGGAGAGATCAGAGAAAATTATTCTAGAATACTACCCAAATTATTACCATGTGCAATTACTAATGGAAAAAATATTTTGGCACCTAGATGATATGCAGAAAGTAAGGCTCTTCAAACCTGATTTTACTGTAATATGAATGTTTCCTAAAGTGAATCATTAGTGTTCATAATACTGGAAGACATACTTATGTTAGAGAATTTTTAATAAGATGAGAAGTAGAGATAATTATTAAAAAAAAAGGGCAACTTTCATTTTCTTCCCTAAAGAAACTGAATTTCAGTTATACATACTTATACGTAACTAATAAATGTTTTCTTTAAAAAATTATTTAGTGCTTCATATTATAGAAGATTTGAAATAGCAGACAAATTGGAATGGCATTGTGAAATCCAGTGGGTTTATCAGCTAGAGAAAGGAAAAGGTTGTGTAAGAAAATATTGTGAGCTGGTTTCTTAAAAGTATGTGAGTTTGGGAAGCATTTTTATTGTATTGTATTTTTTTTAAATAAAATTCTTCATCCCTGTAATACAGAGTGCTGCCCTTCTTCTGGAAATATTCTTATTAGTCCAGAACTTTAGGAGCCTGTGATTTTAAGTTTATAATTTTAAGAGTAGTCCAGTGCAGAATTGAAACTGAAACTATCCTCACATCTCTAATAGGCTATTAAATATGCAGTGATATGTGTTGCAATTTAACTATGACTTTTGAAATTTTTTGGTTTTTAATTGAAATCTTGTTTTCCATTTATGCAAACAGATATTCTTAAAGCTTTTCTATGTATCTTGAACAAGTCACCTTAAGTCTTATGAGTTAAATCTCCTTAGGCTTTGTTGGCTGTGTACTCATGAGTGTGATAAAATGACATTAGGAACTGGAACTCACCTGTTTACAATTTTATTTGTTAAATATATTCCCAACACGATTCTACCATTTTTTAATTATCAAGCTCCAAAATAACACCCTTGTATAATTTGAAAATTTGTGTGAAATATCTGATACCATCTTCAACAGGCACACTGTACTGCACTAAGCCATTCAGTTTTGGACTGGAAAATTTTTTAAACATAAAGACCAAGGCCATTCTGTGCTAGGTGTCAAGTTTAATTCATGAAAACAAATGTAGCTACCTGGACTGTTCTATGGATTTTACTGCATTTTGTAGCTATTTTTGAGCTTTTTGTTTTATTTGTAGCTTTTTGGTTTTTTGTTTTATTTTTGTAGCTTTTTTTCCCGATTATTGAAGTTCTGCTAAAGCATGAATGTCAAAATAAGATATAATTATTCATTCTTCATTTCACTAAAACTATTTTAGCTAGGATTTTGCAGTGAAATGGAAAGTCAAGCAGAGAGGTGGCCTCACTGTGTAGCTTCCTGCAATAATTTTCAGGCAGTGCAGTGTGTACACTCAGGTCATGTGAAGCAGTTACTGCTTTCCCTCTCCATTAAGTTCAAACTTTGTTGGTTTCATAGCTGGGTACTTCATGGATTTCATTTGCTTAAGTTATCACAGCATATTCTAAATTCTTGTTTTTCCATTATCATTGTCCAATTCCTATCCTTATCCCTTCCAGTATTGTTTAATGTTGGTGTAATCTGCAAATTTTCTGTTTGTCTTACTTCAGGGTTGCAAAAATGTGTGTGCTACAGATGTGAAAATGAGGGAATGTTCTGAAGGGCTAATGAGTTTTGAAGACAGATGAGAATAGGAATATTTAATAGAAAAATTATGGGTAGAAAAAAAGAGGTGAAAAAGCACTCCCATAAATTGAAGTCCTGACTTGATCAAAGTAAATATTAGAGCTTCCTCTGCCTTCATCAGGGCCATGATCTCATTTACCTTGTCCATTTAACATTTTCTAAAACCAAAGAGCAACCTTGAGTTCAAGCCAGCAGGAAACATGCTGACATAAATATAAATGTGTCTTTAATTAGAGCCAAGAGAATAATGGATCTTTCTCTGTGAATAGATGAGTCGAAAATTCAGGAAATCTTTTTATTAATTTGATTCAATTTAATTTAATTTTATTTTGGTTTTCACACTGGCAATAACAAGTACTTTATTTACTCTCTCTTATTTTTTAATATTTTGACTTATAAAAATATGCTTTTTAAAAAGCAATAAAACCTCCCATAAGCTGTTGAATCAAAGTTCTAACCCTTCTCAAAAATAATAAGCTTGAAAATATGGAATAGGAGGTGTTTCTAAACTTTTTTGCTTACTGTGTAGATGAAGCCTCTTATTTAGCCTTTTGTGTCTGTCCCAATGGGACATAAGGATGAGCCTGAACTGTGTGCAGTGCACATTCATAACAGTTTCATCTTCCTTATACTCTAAGTCAGAGTCATAAACCTACAGGTAAGAGAAAGAAATAGCATGAATTTTATTATAAGTAGAATGTTTATACATTTGTACTCCTACCATTTTGGGATAGCTAGCATTTGTTTGTGTATTATTTTTTTCTTTCCTCTTAATCATGAGGCATCAATGTTTTCATTTGATATTGATTTCTCTATTACACTATTTAAATGCTTTTTTATCTCAGGGCCTTCGATGCTTCTCATCTGCTGGAGAAAAAGGTTTCTGAGGAGTGTCCTCATTTACCATACACCCTTGAGTATCTGACATTTAAAGGTTTAGGAAGTCATCCCACATGCAATGAGGAAATCATTATACTTTAATGGAAGTATTTTGACTAGCTTCTTGAGGGATCATTGCATCCAATTTATTCTAGATTTCTCACAGGGTGCGTGGGGTAGGGAGAACCCTGAGGGGCAAGGACAGAGAGGTCTCATGGCATCCTCAGGGTCAAACACAAGGTACAACCTGGCTGTTCGTACTCGGCTCAGTTTCACTGAGGATATTTTTATTTTATGAGGAAATATATCAGGCAAAGCAATGCAAAACAGGTAAGTACCCAAAAAAGAAGCACACCTGTTGAGGGAAAGCTGACCCAAAGATAGAAGAAGAAAAGCTCTGCATTGCAAAGTTATAAACGTCCAAGGGAAATGTCATCAAAGATGGTAAATCAGAAATATCAAGGATCAGATAGTCCAAGGATGAGTGGGCGCTGATCGGTCCCCACCAGACTGGAAAGTGGTTGGCATGCAAAGACTTATGGGTCTGCATCAGGTATGGGAAACACGTAATATTTAAATTAGCATACCATTTGTCCTGGCTATTGTATATACTAATAAATTAAAAATTGCTTTGTATGCCTAGATAGTACAAATTTGAACCCAAACCATTCAATGATTCCATGATAGCATGATCATGGGGCCTAAGTCTGCATGGTAGAAGAAATTGGAACAAAAATGACTTGATATATTCTATGTACAAAACTCTTTGCATATCACTCATGAAACTTCATTAGGATGTGTCAATACTTTCTGTCTCTATTTCACTAAGCAACTCTGAGGGCTTGTCTCTGATGTTAGATGTTGTTTGTTCTCCTTTTTAGATAATACCTTAGTGGAGGATTCTGACATCTACTTTTCTAGGAAGAACCGTAAAGGTATGTAAATGTCAGTAATAAGAAGTAAAATGCAGTGATAAACAGTTCTTCTGGGTGAAGGCTTTTTGAATGGAAAATGCTGATTTGTACCTGAGCAAATTTTTGTTTCTTTTTCCTTCCCTCCTTCTTATCCCTGTCTCTCAAATGACTCATGTACTTATCAAGAATATCAGAAAAATATCAGTTCCATGTCCTATCATAGCCACTGTGAATACAACGAATGAA
The DNA here is from genome assembly GCA_013400215.1 of Cisticola juncidis. Classification (NCBI taxonomy): domain Eukaryota; kingdom Metazoa; phylum Chordata; class Aves; order Passeriformes; family Cisticolidae; genus Cisticola; species Cisticola juncidis. The sequence continues at coordinate 2,906,777 of VXBR01006352.1, read as the reverse complement.
TCATTAAAATTATATGTCAATTTTGTCTTAGATAGCATTCATAGGAAGGATTTGTCACATTAATATGAGAGAACAGAAGAGAGGGTCTCCTCCTTTTTGTAATACACAGGAATTGAATATTAATTGATGACATCACAGACTTCTGTTGACAGCACACCTGTCCTTGTAATTCAGCTATGTTTAGCCAAGTGTTCACTTTACACATCCAATTATCCAGGACTGTGGGTGAGCCAGTCATGTTTGAAAACAGCATCTTCCTTTTTATCATGTCTAGTAGCAGAAGAGACCACTTTTATATGTAGTATCTGCCCATCCAGGAGTAAATTTAAACAGCAAATTGGCTTTATCATAACCATTTTTTGAGGATTTAGTGATTAATTTCTGAAAATAGACAGCTGGATTCTATGAGAGGAAAAGGTACAGGTTTTATGTTTATTGCAGTTGGAAAAATTTGAAGATTGAAACTGTTAAAATGGTTTGTGGCTGATATTTATCAGAAAAAATAGGTAAGAAATATAGTTTTGAACTGCAAAAAGATAGGGGTGCTGCAGCAAAGAATCATATTTTTTCTCCTTTTCTTTCTTTCCATTTTTAATCTGTCTGTGTATATTGAGGCCTTTGGAATGCCATTGTTACTGAAAAACAATTCACTTGCAATAAATGTATTATCAGAAAAGTCAGTTTGGAAGGTGAACACGATCCCTAGATAAGTGATAGAGGCTGAAAAGAAAGCATAAAAACAGCCAATGATTTGTCTCCTGTATGTAATTTTCCTGAAGCCACAGTGCAGAGTGGAATCCTGTGCTTGACAGACACTATAGTGATAGCACGGATTTGATCTCTATAATGCTAGGACACATTTTACTAAGAATGTTTTTATATGGAATCACTGTAATTAAAATACCCCCCAAAATTAAAAATGCTTATTAAAGCAAAAAAGTTTGTTCAAGCAAAATAGATAAAAATGTTAAGTCTTCACTATTTTAGGGGTTAATATTACCTGATGCAGGTTAATCTACTAGGTTCATTTTGCGGCCAATAAAAGATTTACAGCACCTAAAACTTTTGTTGGAATATGCCTCAGCCGGAGCCTCTATTGACAATAAAATGAAACTTGTACTAAGATTTGAAATATCCCCTCCAAGTGTGTTTCATCTATATTTTGACTTACGTCCTCTTTGCTGAAGAGAGTTTTGAAAAAATCCAGAAGATGGCCTATTAGAAATCCACACAATAAGCTGAGCTCAGCTTTCATTTTGGTTCTATTCCAGGTTGTAAGCTCTTATTCCATTGAATTTCTTAATTATTTTTGGCTTTATCTTATGCATATTGAAGGCCATGTCAGTATTAATACTTAACATCTTCCAGTCCTGGTGGCAGTCATTCTGTTAGTGCAGACTGGGAAGGCGTGGCTGCCAATGTTCAAATGGCAGTACACACAAGTCCTATCTTATCTGGGTTCAACAATGTGAGAATGGAAGTTCCATCACCTATCTGTACTGTTCCTTTCAGGATGGAAAGAGAAGAATGAAATTGCTGTGTTAGTTCTTGTTTAATGGCGATAAAATGTGTAACTCCAAGAGTAGTGTGAGAAAAAAATTGTTGCATGTTACTAATAAAGTGTCAAAAAGTTGCAAGTATCAATACCCCAGTCTCAGAAGACAGAAAGTATTGTTAATGATCTGAAAAAAAACACCAAAAAACAAACCAGAGTGACTCAGTCCAGTAGAACAGAAAAGATTTTCTCAAGCAACTGCTTTTTAAAAGGAAAGCTATGTGGAATGGAGAGTAGTTAATTATTACTGGTAGTGTGTTCTTTAATGCAGCAGCAGAGCAGAGAGTGTGGGTTGGGTTTTTAGCTGGATTTCTTAGGTGGACTGCTTTTTTCTTTTCTTTCTTTTTTTCCTTTGCTTCTGTTGGCATTAGGAAGTTCTAAAGAACAAGAGTCAAATCTCAGTGGAAAGGTCCGATGAATGAAAGGGCAATGAAAGGATCTCTCTGGCATCGTACCTGTCACCTAAGGGGGAAAGTAGATACCACCTCTCAGATTTTATATACATATATGAGCAGAAAATTTCTAAATACTTTACCTGTCTGATGAAACACACTACATATAATTAAGCCATGGCCACTACATTAATACATCCCTAAAGATATTATTATTTGGTTTAATAATTTACATGTTGATAACCATGGATTATTCACTTATCTTAAAGTATTAAAGATAGTTTTACAGAAAAGTAGACCAAAATTATCCAGTAGATTAGTATTATACGAAGTGTGGAAGAAACTACTAAATGTCAACAAAGTCATCAAAATACAATGGTAAATACATTGTAAGCTAAATTTGGTCTTCAAAACATCTCAGATTTTATAAGTCTGTTTTATTTAGTGTACCATGAAATCACTTAAAGGAAATTGTGTGGTTTGATGAAACTCCCAGGAAGTTTTTCCTCAGAATAACTTTAGACAAAAAAAATAGTTTAGGGAACATTACAAGTAATATTAGAGAGCATTACTAGTGTAAAAATATTTTCTTTTTGAAAGAGACCAGAACAAGATATTTTTATTGCATGTTAATTCCTGTCTCTGATTTTTCTATTGATAAATTGCATGTCAAGCTACAGAAATGTTCATTCTACAAACATCATTGCATCCTAAGCAGAATGGAAAGGATATGTGCAGAGATATCCCCTGAGCAAAGAAACATTGCCAAGTTCAGATAAAACAAAATATTTTCATTACTGGAAATAAAATAAGTTGCTCTTTTATAGGGCTAAGTAGCAAATTCAAAGCTATATTCCATTGCAACATTAAAATAACTGGCTTTTGGATATAGAAAAAAATATATAAAGATTCAGGAAAGCTTAAGAAGAAAATACCTTTATTTGCATTGCTGATAACTGTAGCGGTTCAGCAAATACTATGGATGCCATGAGCTTTATGCTGAATGAAGAAAGAGACTGTTTAGAAATGGAAACTCAGCTTTTCTGGAAGATCCAAAGTTGCTGAAAAATTAGACCTGTATCTGCATATCATAAATCCTGAAGACCCTTCAGAATAGTAAATTTTACATTTTTTCCCCCCTACTTTCTGTTCACGTTAAGTGTACCATGGTTAGAAACAAAAGAGAGTTTATGGACCTCCATGTGAAAATAGCAAATTTCTATAAAACATATGAGAAATCAATTGGTAAAAGTTGCTGTGTTTAAAACACAAGTATTAACACTCTTTTGCGTGAAAATCAGTGACAGCACAGTGTTGACAGAGACAATGTAGGCTTTATAATCCTACCTTCCCAAATGCCACCTGGCACATGGGAGTGCTCGAGTCAGCTGTGAGCGGAGACCAGCAGGGCCTGAGTTGGCTGCTGCAGCATCAGGCAGCACTGGTGCCTCTCCCTGGGGCTGGGGATGCTGTGTCCTTACGAGGGCTTGGAGTCCCCAGGAATGCTGATGCTGGGGAAGTTGTATTCAAGGTATGAACTCATGTACTATGGAAAGGGAGATGGGAGCACATGGAAAATGTGTTCATTCTCCAGTCAAGTGAGGGATTTGTTGGGTAGTAGAATTTAAGATTTGCCCTTATAAAGTAATTAGTCTTGCACTGGTATGTTACGAGATAACCTTATCTAATTGCTTTATCCAAAATTGCTTTTGGAGGGCAAGCGTCAACATGTTAGTGGTTACTGCTGCATGTGCTTTTGGCCACCATGAGGAAGGCAAATGGCTTCTTGCTTTATACTTTTAGAGGTTCCTAAAGTGTTGTGAAATGGTGAAATCCCAAAATCACTAGTGATATTTACATTGTCCAAATGAAAAGGAACATTTCCTCATCACTCCCATAGAAACAACGTGTTCCCATGTGTTTAAATAGAGGTTTTGAAATGTTGACTTAACTTTATTTTTCTTTCAGTTTTGGTTACTTGTTATTCCTGACTGCAGTCTGAAATAATAGAAATCATTCTTTTAAAAAATACAGTTTACAAGTCAGAGAAAAAAAACTGAAGAAAAGTGTCACATAATTACCCATGAATAACTGGAGAATACAATAGACATATTGGTTGCAGGTGTCTGACAGTAAAATAGCTAAGACAAAATAAACACTATTAGAAAAGTTTCAATTATAAAGTATTGCATGCAAATTAATACGCAACAAAAGAACCACAAACTAAGGAATTAATATGGAGAAAACTAAACAAAGTAACTAAGTTGTTTTCTGTGCTTTATAGTATCAGAGTTTTTTGTGACAAGGCTTTGTCATGTTTGACTTGGCTGCACAACTGATCCAGTGAGAGACCATTAACCAGCCTCAGAGAGAGGCTTGCAGAGCCAAAAGAGCCTTTTTGAGACTGAGGAAAAGCACCAAAGTGGTCAGCATTGATAAAAACTCACACCCACCTGGAGAGTAGGCACATGGTGACAGATATAACCTAAAATTAATGTTCTGTCTTAATGGTTCTTGTTCACAAAATTGGACAAAAATGTTGACTTTGCTTTAAAATCACTTGCTGCCTTGCCTTGCTGTAATAGTCAAATGATAGAGGTTTATATTTTATGGACCCTACATCTTATTCTGTGGAGTTTAAGAGTCATTTGATATCAAATAGGCCACACAGAAACTGTTGCCAGTTTTGGGGGCAACAAAATTTCTGTTTGGAACAAATTTTGGCTAGCAAGATTGGGGTTTTTCTCTCTTCCAGCTGACAGACCAAGGTGGATGTTTGCAAAATTCATGGCATTGTGTCTTTCAGCCTGGCTAAAGCACACTGTAACACAGAGCCACTTCAGCTAGCTCACCTCACACCTAACTAGGAAAGGAATGAACAGAAAACAGCTTAAAGACAGGAAGCCAGTGATGACAGGCAAAAACACAACCTCCTCTTGCAGCACTTTTGCATGGACTTTGTGCCAATTACCCCACTATCAGACCTGATCTGGAAAGGCTGAAAAACACAGTGCTTCCCAGCTTGGATTTCTGTGTGGCCTTCTTAGAATGAGTAAGACTTACTTTGTATGAGTCTGAGAACTGTTAAGTAATTCAGCTCTCCACTACAGAGGAGTGGAGTAGTCGTTTTTTAGGACCACTGTTGACATTTTCACAGTATTTGCTCTACTTGTTGATACAATATCAGGCTGTTAGGAGAACTCACTTGGCAGCCCCAAGTAAGTCATAGGGATCATTATAAAGTCTTGTGAGACTGTAGGAGAATGTGGAGCTGACACACTGCTCTCACATCACAGTCTTGATAACTTTTAATTATTATTGTGAGATAACACAATTCTCAAGTGCTACTGAAAACCTCAAATTTTCTATAGAACATTATGATAAAAAATAACTTGGAATGTGCTTCTTTTTTACCAGTGAATTTATTTTCAATATTTTATTATTTCTCTTATTCATAAGATTCTAAGCAGCTATGTGATACTTTGAATCAGCTGAAACATAACATTTGACCTAACCTGATTGAAAGTGATTATAAAAATAAATTAAAATCTCTTTACAGTATTTGGAAGGTGAAAGCTAATACCCAAAATATTTTGAAAAAAGAGAGATGTACTTACTGTGGTTATGTTTCCTGACATACATTTGTAATTTATTTGTGTGCTTCGGGGTTTACATAAAATAGAATAGATTTTACATAATTGATTATAAATCTTTATGCATAGGAGAATATTGACAATTACATTCAATATTACTATCCATTTAGTTTGTTGTTGGGCTTTTTTTCAGTTAAGTTTGCAACTTTCTTTATCAATGGAACAATATGAAAGAAAAATATTATCTTGAGATGAGCTATGATTGAACCTTCAGTGTCTTTGATCTATTCTTTCTTTGAGATTTGAGTCCTGCAAAACTTATTTTATAGAAAAAGCTTTGAGTAAATCAAGGTACAGTCAGGCTGACTGCTGAGTAAATGCTAAACTTGTTGATATTTGAGTTACTATGTAGAGAGAGTGAAGTTAACATACTTCACTCTTTGGATAACATAAACCTTAAAGTTTATTAAACAGCAACTAAAATTTTCATATATCAGGAATCGTAGACTTCAAAGTCTTATTTTGTATCTGTAAAGAATAAAAAATGTTTTTTTCATAAAGAAGAGACTTTGTATTATGAATTTAATAGTAATAATGATTTAAAAAATGAAATAAAATAAACCACAGAATATTCATGTTCCTAAATGTGATACATACATTCAAGGTCCTTGATAACTCAGGAAGGTGTTGTTGGATGTAGGTCTGAAGAGGTATGTAGCCCACTCAGGGATTTACATGAAATGGCAGTTTCTGAGCACACTATTAGAATCCTTCTCATATTTTGCTGAGTCTCAATGCATCAGTCATTGAACAATTTCATGGGGTTTTAAATGTCTTAGAAATATTAATAATTTGATTGTGTGGCTTATGTTGTCCAGTAATAACTAGTGAACACAGAAAATATTTTTGACTTTTCTGAAATTACATTCACTTTATAGTTTGCTTTGAATTGTCCCTGTGTATTTCAACTACACTTCTTTTGTGTAACATCTCAGTATCTTGTCTGGGAGATGTTCTAACTCAAAGAGAACAGAATAGAAAAGTTATCTTCAGTTCATGCACAGACTGAATCTATCTTTATCATTTGAAGAATATGTTGATTATTTTGATGCATCTCATTTAATCTTCTTCTTTGGGGACTTGGATGCTAGAACACAAACTGTTCTTAGAGTGAAAATTATTTAGAGTTCATGCTGTGACTGTTTTACGCTCTGCGTTTTGTGTTGGAGAGGTGGACAGAGACCTTTCCCTATAAAAAGCATCCTTCAAAACTGATGGTGGGAAATGAATTATAGTAGAGGATGCATCTTCCTTGTTTTAGTCCAAGATTAATATATTTGTGAAACTAAAAGTTCTGGCAGATTTAGTGCTTTTTTCTATTACTTATCTGCCCCTAGTACTCATTAGATATTGATGAATACTCTCACATTCACTTCATAGAAATACAGAAAAAATAAGATTATATGTACACACACCCCCTTTATTGCAAGAAATATATCCATGTGCAGTCTTATATAATGTTGTAGATACAGGGATATTCCTTTCCTCAAAGAACTGCATGCTCTTCTAAGAAGTCCCACTTCATCTTTCTCCTAAGCTCCCTTTAGGTACTGGAAGGCTCCCTTCAGGCCACTCCAGAGCCCTCTCCTCTCCAGGCTGATCAAACATAATTTTTGTCGCCTCTCCTCATAGGAGAGGTGCTCCAGTCCTCTGATCATCTTGGTGGCCCTTCTCTGGAGTTTCTCCAACAGGTCAATGTCATTCCTGTGCTGTGACACCAGAGCTGGATGCAGGGCTCCAGGTGGGATCTCATCAGAGCAGAGAAGAGGGGCAGAATCCCCTCCCTCCCCTGCTGCCCATGGGGCTCTGGATGCAGCCCAGGACACCTTTGGCTTTCTGGGCTGTGAGTGTCCATGGCTGGGTCATGTCCAGCCTCTCATCCACCAGCACCCAAAGCCCTTCTTGGCAGGGTGCTCTTGATGTGTTCATCCCCAGTGTTGCTATAGGGGAAAGTCCTATGGTGATGCATTTTTTCATAATCTTAGTCCCCCAAATGGTTTGTTCTGTAACCACCCCTCTCCTTCCTCTGTGACTAGTTTGATTCCAGCTACATTTCTGTGTGCTGAGGTCACCCACCCCTTGAACTCCTCCATTTCTCCTCTTTCCTTTCCCCTGCTAATCCTTCTCTGTGCTGGTCACTCCCACTTTGGGTTCAAGTTGCTCCCCACCCCATGTTCCCATTGATCACTGTGTTTGTACCCTCCCCTGATACCTCCCTGTTTACAGGTGGCTCTGAGACTGGCCTTGGGCCTCCATCCCTGCCAAGCTTTCGAGCTAAGATGGCTTTTGATCTCTGTGAATAAACTGGTGACTTGGAGAGAGAGCACATGGAGTCCATCTCGTTATTTCCTGCCCCAATCTGCTGGTGGGTGCCAAGGGCACTCAGGAACTCTGGGGGAAATGTCACAGCTCCCTTTGCTCACGGTCCTAGACTAAGCCTGAGCTCACAACAAGCCCCAACCCACGTACAGCAGGTTGTACTTGGTCCTGTTAAATCTCACGGATTCCCAAGGCCCACTCCTAGAGCTTGTCCAGGTCCCTCTGGAGGGCATCCTCTCCTTCAGATGTGTCTACTGCACCACTTAGCTCTGGTGTCATCTGCATTTACCAAGGGTGTACTCAATCCCTTCATCTATATCATTAATGAAGGAAACAAATAATGCTGGTCCCAATTCAGGCTCCCAAGGGATACCACTTGTCACTGATGTCCATCTGGACTCTGAGCCATTGACCACTACCCTCTGGATATGGCCATCCAACCACTTTCTTATCCATTTAACAATCCCCTCATCAAATTCATCTCTCTAGAGAGAAGGATGTAGGATGTGGATAACAGGAAAATATTTGGGTAAGAGTCAATAAAGTAAATAAAAACCAAGACTGAAAATAAGGTGAGAGGAAAGAGAGATCCCAGATAAGGGATATAGCCCACTGCAGTGCTGTACCTTATGCCCATATTAGCAGGTAGCACAGGGAATTACTTGTCAATATGTAGAAAGAAATAAGCAGTGATGAGGACCTGACAAATACCTACCTACATGTGTTGGGATTTTTTTACTTCAGAGTACTTCTGGGCTGATGGTCAAAATTTCCTTTCGTGATTGATTTGAGCATGCTAGGCAAGGTCCCAAAATACACTTTCCAGAAGACTTGTTGTTGAAAGGCCTCCAGGTGATATACTCTAAGATCACAACATAATGTGAGTCAAAACCCAACAGATCACACCTACATCTTCTTTCAGAACAGATATGAATTTGGAAAAATATTCCTAAGCTGTTTTCCAGCATTGTTCTTTGCTTCTTACTGCAAGGAAATCTTAGAAAGCGGAAAATATACCCCTTTATATGAAACTAAATTGAAAAGTGCTTTACAGATAACAATTTCAGGAGAGAATAGAGAATTTCAAGGTCACTTTGTACTGTGTTGGGTTCTCAGCAACCTATTTTACTTCATATAATGGCTCCTGTTCCACTGTGCTCCTTGCTCTGTGTGGATGTATGGAAGACTTGCTTCTGGCATACACACCTGGCACAGGCTGAGCTGCTAATGTCAGTGTATCCATAGAAAACAAAGTCTGTTTGGTTTGAATTGCAATAAATATCAACAAAATATTATTCAAATTATAACTAAAACAAACCCAGAAGAAGAAGACAGAACAGATTTTGATACAAACACTGTCTTGGAATTTATGGGCAGAAAACCGCACTTCTGCTGTTTGTCATCATGCCTTTTATGATGACAATAAGTCATCAAGTGTTGTTGACAATATTTTTGCACTGGTTCTAAATACGAACTAGTTTGTAATTAGTTCAAGAACAGAATTTGACCTTGGGCTGTAGAAGAGTTGTGAATGAAGGAAATATGTCAGCAGCATGCCTAAAAATAAGGAAATAGAATACAAAATTTTCAAGTGACAATGATTGATATGTATACATCTCTGTGAAAATGAATGAGCAAGAGTTTTCTAAACACTGGCAAAAATGAATTAATAATAGATAATGAGGAAAAATAATTGATTAAATATTTGATAATGAGAAAAATTGATGTAATAATTATTTTTCAAGGGGACGACTGTGAGACAAAAACAAAGTAGCTTTGAATGGAGTCCAGGATTTGCTCCAAAGCCTTTGAAGTCAGCAGGAAGCCACTGGCTTCCATACGCTTTTTGGCAGCCTTGTACTATACTCTCTGTGGGAGAAATCTGGCACATCTCTCAGATGCTCCATAACTCAGTCCCAATCTGATAGTACTGCTTCATCAGTTCATTCCTTTACCCATATTCCTAAATTAATGTCATGACAATCCATTTTATAGACTCTTTCTGACCTTTCTAATCACGATGGTTCTTGTAACCTAAATGGTAATTTTAATAAGATTCCCCTGTATTTGTCTTTGCACCTCAGAATAGAGAACATTTGCCAAAGTCAGCAAGAAAAAAAAAGTAACTTACTGGAAAAAGTGATTTCTATAACATCACAGGTGTATCAATGAATCAATTAAATTTATTTTAACTAAAACTTTTAGTTGTAGATTGTTATATTTCTGTCCATCTTACTTTTTGCTTCACACCTTGTCTGACAAGCTAAACATTAATCTCCTGCCTGGCATTCCTACCCTTAACTAAATCACACCCTCTATTTTTTTCCAGGAATGTCAGGTCTTCAAGGAATATGCAAACCAAAGGGAGTACTAACATGTTCAGGTGATCAGAGAAAGAGCTGGAGCAGTTCAGCAGAAGTGGCAGAGAGGCGTGAGTGCTGCCCCACTGTGAGATCCGCAGGTGGCAGATCACAGCTCTCTGTGCCAGGGTATCCTGACGGCTCCCTGGCCTCTGCAGCCTCCTGCTCCCACAGGATCTGTGAAAAGCTGGACCGCCCCTCAACTGGCTGGGCCTCATCCACATCATCATTTCTGGCTGTGAAACAGCTATACAATAGCACAGCAATCCACATGATTTTAATAATTCGATAATTTTAGAGCAGTGGAGGCTCTCTAAAGCTGACAGTGCCAGTCTGGTGCTGGTCCACTGGTAAAACCACAAACCTGAGAAATGTAAGGGTTTCAAATGAAACCAAACCAAAACAACCCACAGAAAAACAAAACCAAAACAAAGCTACAGTAAACAAAAGTAACAAAACAAAACAAAATACAAACTTTTCGACATTTTTATTTAATATTGTTTATAAGGTATAAGAAGCTTTTCACAGTAACTCATTTGTCCTCTGTATTTTTTAATGAATATTTTTATAATGAATGCTTATAAAAGGAGAAATATATATTAGAATAAAAAAAAAGGGTTTTGGATGGAAATAAGATGCATTTAATTTGCAAAAGAGGTGGTTTTTTTTTTTGGCATAGAATTTCAAATGTGCAAGTTCAGTATATCAGTGCAGGGTTGCTTCCACCTGAGAGTACTGGTTTTCACTGTTCTGACTGACTTTTAGGTTTAAAATATTTTTTCTATTCTTTCTATTATCTTGGGATCTAACTAGTTCGATTTAAGAAAAGAAGGAAAAAGAAATGACTGAAAAAAGGAAAATATATATTGCTAGGCCTGTTACAGGAGGTGGTTTAAGTGGGTGGTTTTTTTTTGTTGTTGGTTTTTTTGGGGTTTTTTTTTTTGTCCTTTTTTTTTTTGTTGTTGTTGGTTTTTTTTCCTTTAATAAACTGGAAGGCTTGGAAGATTATTTGACATTTATATGACAACACTGTATGGTTGTGTGTTCTTACAGAGTATTCTGAAAACATGCAAATTTAGATGTGCAAATCAGTGGCTGTTAAGTGAATCATCCATCCCATTCAAATAGCTAGTACTGATGGACAATAATCCTAACAAAATCTTTTAGGTGAAGGGATGAGCAAGTAGGATTACAAAAATGCAACCGTCATTGTTAAAAAATAATTAGATACAGAGATTTCAAATTTGATAGGTGAACACATGAGCAAAATACAAGCAATCAAAATTAGAGAACAAAGTTGTAGGTACATGGCTGCTGACAGTAAAAAATCTACATGCACATCACAGAAGAGCAGTCGTAAACTAATACATATGTCTACAACACATAGGTAATATAAAATTTCTTAAAAATAAATTCTTTTTAGTTTTTCATATATCAAAGAGGACTGTGACATCACTACCTCTATTATGATGGATATAATTTGAGATACTTTTACCCTTTTCTTCTTTTTTCCCTTTGTTCTGATTCACTCTTTTAATAGAAATCACACAAACCCTAATAGTACTACTTGCTTGTATAAAGCAACTAAAATTACATGGGTTTCAAATTTCTTGAAAATATAACCTTGAAAATATTACCTTAAAATATAGTCTATACATAAAGGCAAAGTAATTTTTTTCCCTGTCATTTGAAAGGAAAAATCTGAAAGAAGAACTTGTGGTTTATTGCTCACACAGATAAATTTATTTGCACTTTCAAATGTCAAATTATTCCAAAATCAGATTTGTATCAGCTCATGTTTAGAAACACTCAGGCTTATACAAACAGTAAAAACACACCCTGCAGAGGTCACTGAGAATGCAAACACAAGTTATTCTAGAACTGCTCCTCTTAATTGTCTTAGATGTCTTTGTAACCCACAGTATGGTAAAAGAACTATTTCTGAAATTTATGTTAAATTGAAACAGCTAGTTGTTTACCTTTTTTAGAGCCAAAAGTAAGAAACTGAGACAGGAGAAAAAAGTACTAACATCCTGAAAACTTGTATTTCTCTTTTCTCCTAGCTGGTCCCAAGAAAGTTCCCTAAATTATGTCTGCACATGTGATACCTAAGGTAAAACAAGCACAGAAACATGGGAGAAAGAGAATAGAATTCTAGAGTAAAACAAGCACAGAAACATGGGAGAAAGAGAACAGAATTCTAGTGTTTCAGAAGTAAAACTAGATGCACTTTGAGGCATACTGTCTGGGAGTCCATTACCCCTCAGTGAAAAGGTGGAAAAAGCAGGCTTTGGAAACCTTATAGATCCTGAGTACTGTAATAGAGGAAGTTGTTTTTAAGTAATTCTTCACTAGAAAATAGGTAGTTTGGTAGCATGTAAATTTGAACAGCTAAATCGCTAATAAAGAAAATAATAATTGGAGACATTCTGCCAAATAAATGCATCAGATATATTTCAGTCTGTCATGGGCTAAACAGTCGTATGACTTGTTTGGTCAGTTACAAGTTAATTGTAGGAATGGGACATGCTATCAAATAAAATTAGTACTGGTCTGTTAGCCACACCTTAATCAAAACAAAAAACCTCAATTAGTTGCCACTGTGATTTCCAACAGCATTTTAGGTCTATTTATTACATTCTTGGGATGAAAATCAGAATTCTGATTAGATATATGCTTTAATACATCATCAAATAATACAACTTTTTCATATTAATGTATTAAAGCCTTAATATTTTGTTTGAGGTTTTGCTCCACTAACTGATAATAATTGCTTTTAATAAGACTTCAGTAAATGAGGGATTTTCAGCATGCGGAAAAAAAGAACTAATTCCTTGACCAAGACCTGAAGTAGACATAAAACTTGCAGAAAGGTACATGGAGTGTGTACACCCTCTTACATTATTACCCATAATACTTGAATCTGATGGTTTTGAAACATTTATTATATATTTATATATTTGAATTTACTTCCATTTGAATTCCCCCTGCCACTGTCCTTTGCACAGTTCTGGACAACATCTCCGATGAGATTTTCTGAGTCTGCCATTTCCATCTGCAGTTGCTGGGGCAGGTTTTGGATGTTTCCTCCTTTTTTTTTGCCCACATGTAGGAAGAAGAAGAAGAAGGTAGTCATACATGAAGAATGTATATAAAAGAGAATACAATCAGACTTATAGCTTGTGGAGTGCCAGGATTGTGTCTTAACAATGCTTATGACCTCAGTAGTAAATAGATTTAAGCAACCCTGCATGTAAATATTGGTTCACATATGTTTTGCATCTGGTAAATTGAGTGATGAAAACCAAAAAAGCGTCAGACAACTATGCACACATATTTTTACAGATAAATAATACAAAAAGTTGCTGTTCATTCTACTATTGACAATAAATGAAGTCTATAAAATGTCAATAACTGCTTTTCTAGTTGTAAAAGAGCACATCTAGAGGATCTGGTTAAAAGACTCAACTTAAATCTTTCTGTGACCCAGGGCTTCCATGGGTGTTCAAGATTGCTTGCCCTTGCAATAGAGATAATAATTTCCTTTTACTTGAGTGAAGTACATTAAAGCTCTTAGCACATTTGAACTTAGGGTGTGAGTCTGTGTTTTAGGTGAATAGAGGAACAGAGAGCTTAAAAGGAAGCAATGACCAGAAAAGTGTGTGTTGAACTGCCTGAATAATTTCTTGTCCTTTTAATGTCTCAACCACACAGCTACCACACTCACCCCTACCAAAAAAAAAACCCAAACAAGAAAACAAACAAACAAACAAACAAAACCCAAAAAACCCCCACAAACAAACAAACCCCACCCAACCAACCCCCCCAAAAAAAACCCCAAAAAACCACAAAAACAAGCAAGCAAACAGAAAAACCCACCAAGAAAACAAGACAGAAAGCCTGACATATCAAAACTAGTCTATCAAAACCAAATTCCATTTAGCTACAGAATGTACAGTACAGTGGATTGTATTTCAAATTAATAAATGAATGGCAGCTCACTTCAGTTTTTCATTTAAGGCACGAAACTGCAATCTATTCTGGTACTTAACACTGAAGAAGTATCACTGAATTAATAGAATTGCCTGAGTGAATGCTATTCACAGCATGAATGAGATTTGTAAAATCATTTTAATCTTGGTGGAATGACCAAGTGCTTCAGTCCCATCAATGGAAAAGTTTCTTATATATTAATTCCTTGGTGTTTCAAACATAATTTTTTTGAATCTTACCCCTCTCTCATGTCCCCTTCTTTAAAACAGTAAGTAATATATGTCAAGGTTTAAAATAATCATTAAATTCTCATGCACTACATAAATAGCATTTTGAATAGTTACTTGATGCAGTAAATCCTTGGTCAATGACTCCTAATTATTATTTTTAATTAAAAACAAGATTATTATCTTTGACAGATTTAAAATTTTGATAGTAAGATTTGACAACTTCTCATCCTTCTGTTAATTCATTCTCCTAATTCATAGGCCAGAAGTAACTTAATAAAAAGTCTAATAAGATAAACTCTGAAGTTAATTTAATTTACTTGGTCTATAAGCAACATATCATTGCAGCTAAGCATTTTCATCAATGTACACTTCATGATTGAATGGATTACCATAGGAAGTTTTATTAACTTGACTACTGACTCCAACTCTAATCTAGTTCCTTTGTCAATTTTATTTGTTATACATAAAATATATCTGAAATTATTTTAAAGATAATTATGTCTGGTAGGTACAATAAGACCCCAAAGGCAAGTTCTAGATTGTTTTTCCCCTTTATTTGCTTTATTTTACCTTTTCATACCTATTTTATAAGACTCATGTAGTAGTCAGATCTTGTATTGTGTGAAGTAGCCACCACAGAGGAAAAATTGATAAAGGCATCCTATTCAGCTCTGTGTATACCCTCTCTGATAATGTTCTCCCTGTTTCTATGTTGATGGTAAGCCAAAACAAATTCACAATTATTGCTCATCTGTATTCTCATGAGGAACTTCAAAAGAAGATAAGTGTTTACAAGTAATATTACCTTGAATAGATTTTATGTATTACAAAAGTTTAGCTGTTGCTCTGAAGATAAGTACCGACCCTTGAGAGGAAAAGGGAATAATATTTAAAAAATATATCAGTTCATGAATTTTACACACAAAGGATATCTATTTGACATTTGATAACATATTTTGATTCAAAATGTAAAAAATATTCTGCTTGATTATAAAGTTATTGTCTAGCTGTTGTTATTTACAGCCATCACAGAATCACAGCATGGGTAAGGTTGGAAGGGACCACAGCAACTCCTACAGTTCAGCCTGTCTGCTCCAGCTTGGTCATCCCAGAGCACAGTACAAGGATTGTATCCAGATGGATCTTGGATACCTCCAGTGAGGGATATTCTCCAAAACCTCTCTGGGCAATCTGTTCCAGTGCACAGTCACTCACCCACACAATAAAGTTCTTCCTCTCTATTTAGTGATATTAAGTTTGAGGTTTGTGGGAACAGTGTTGTAACTGGCTGTACATATTGTAACATTGTGAAAGTTCCTTCAAACATTTTGCATGGTGTAGAACACC
Source organism: Cisticola juncidis (assembly GCA_013400215.1). NCBI lineage: Eukaryota > Metazoa > Chordata > Aves > Passeriformes > Cisticolidae > Cisticola > Cisticola juncidis. The sequence continues at coordinate 2,890,928 of VXBR01006352.1, read as the reverse complement.
TGAGTGTTTCACTACAGTTCTTGTTTTGCTACTCTCAATCTTTCTCTATCTATCTTGTCTGTATTGAAATACATCTGTCTGAGAGGAAGTTGTATGCCAGACATTAAAAAAAAAAGAAGGTAAGTAATTTAATGTATTTATGTCTATCCTTTTTAATAAACAGGTATCAAACGGGTATCAGTTTACTAAATATTTGGTGAAAAAAACTTGAAATTTTTGTTATTCTGATCTTTCAAACTTGTCTGGTGAAACATTAAATAGCAACATACATTGGTAAGAGTTGATAAAATATGAGGTTTAAAAAAAAGCCAGCTGGAATTTTTAGTACTGTCCTTGGCTGTCCTCTCTTGAGGGTAGTAAACAAAAACAAACAAACAAACAAACAAAAATTAACAAAAAACCCCCCAAAACAACAACAAAAAAAGTGGTATAGTATCTCTTAAAGAGCAAACCTCAATATTAGAACACTGTTACTAACTACAGCTTGTCTCTGCAAAGTAACATGTAACAGTCTATAGTAGCAACCTATAGAAATTAGTCCACCCTACAAAGTAATTAACATTTATGGGGCATGTTCATAAAGGCATTTATGAACATGCCTTTATGGGGCATGTTCAGGGGTCAGTGTACAGAAGGATTTAAAATGAGACGTACATTTCGTTTTACTAGGCAGAAAAGTGCACACTGCTGTTATTGGATACTGCATCACCAACACAGAAGTTGCAATCACTTGGTCTGCCAATACTAATTTTTTTTTTAAAAGTCAATATTTAGTAGAACCGAAGGAGATGAAAATGGTAAAAGTGCCTCCCATTGTCAAATGAAAGAGAAGAACAGGTTAAAAAAAAAACAAACAGGAAAAGAAGTTGGCTGCAAGGATGGAAAAGGGAAAATTAAGAAATAGAAAGGATAAATTATTGATATACTGATATCCCAATGTAGGAATAAACCTTTGTGACTTGCTTCTGAATGAGAAGAAAGCAGAAAGTTTTTCTCCACCTAGAAGTGAGGGAAATTGAACCACATCAAAAGGAGGATAGGCCAAAATTATGTCACAGGCACAAACTGAAGATCCTTAAGAGTTATGGGGACATCTCTCAGTGCAGTACCATCCTGAAATACTGGGATCACAGCTGAATGACACAGCTCCAAAACAGGAAGAAATCTAACTACATTCGTACAACAGTATATTTGGGTCAACTAGCACTCCTGGAAAATATTAATCCTACTCTTTCCTTGTTTTATACATCCCTCTCCCATCTCTGCATTTCTCCTACCTCACAATTAAAAAAAGGCTTACAGCTTTGTACCTTCTCTTTGCAGGAGAAAAATTGATCTGTTAAAAAAAAATAAAGAAAAGGAGACAAAAAAAAAA
>VXBR01006352.1:2855487-2889546 GCA_013400215.1 Cisticola juncidis | reverse complement strand
TAATTAAAAAAAAAAAAAAAAAAAAAAGAAAAAAAAAAAAAAAAAAAAAAAAAAAAAAAAAAAAAAAAAAAAAAGAGAGAAAAAAAAAGCACTTTGTTCCCTGTCCCATTTATAACCACTCATACACTCTCGCACTCTCACATAGAGGCTGCCAGACTCAAAATTTTTGCAAATGTTGTAAGTCTCTTTTTTGTGGTCAAAGCTGTGAACAGATGCACAAAAGGAGAAGACAGACATTTAAAGGAGTCACAAGGAAGGAATAGATACAAGGAAATTTTTAAACCTGAGATACTCCTACTGTGCAGCCAAATTCAATGCCAATAATCCACAGATGTACAGCACATGGGTGTGCAAAGCTGTGACTGTTAGAGGTGTGAAAGGAGTTCTTAGTATGTTTATTGAACGGCAAACGTTCCCATCTGTTCTGCTGAAATAAGTAAGATCTGCATCTAAGATCTCATATGCCTGGAAAGTTAACATTTCTGGGGAGTGACATAGCAGAGGTAACGAGGTGTGCTCCCTGATACTGACGTGGGTAAACTTATTCAGTACCCAAAAGTAAATATTCAGGGCTTATAAGAACCAGTTGCGCATTTTTTCTCACTTATGTTTCTGTCATGATATTTCCTGTCACTTCAATTTCAGCCTGTGTAATCTTTGTGAGGTAGAGCAGCAACATACCTGAGCAAAATCCTCTTTTAGGTATTGTGAAAAAGTGGCAAGGAAATTGAACAGTCCCTATGGTAGATATTTATGGAATGGGAAGTCCAAAATGGAAAGTTCTTTAGCAACTATTGGATATCTTGAGGTTTGCAGAAATAGCAAGAAATATTATGAAAACACCTCTTTGGTTTAGGAGCCTAAAATTTCCAGTTTCCTTCACAAAACAAGATGGCACTGCAGATATCAAAAAACAAAACAAAACAAAACAAACAACCAAATGAAAAACAAAACAAAACAAAACAAAAACGGAAAAAACCAAACCAAACCAAACCAAACGAAAAAATTGCTCCAGGCCAGGTGAGGCTGGGACTCAAAAATTTTCCATAAAACAGCTACTTCAACTTGCTCCACCTCTGAGTATGAATCTGAGGTGTACAGAACTTATCTAAGTCTCATTGTTATCAATGAGGAAGGGAACAGATAAGTTCCCTAGGGTTCAATCACACAGATATTTCTTGAGCACAACTGATATATATGTATATATGCATTTTATATTAAACTCTTTTATAACCACAGATGTTTAATGAGATCATAATAGTTTGAGCACTCACCAAAAACAAGGATAACAGCATTAATTTCATAATTCATAATTCCATCATTCAACTGGAATTCTGCCCTTCCAGAAGAGGAAGCTTTACCTGTGAAAAAAAATAGAAGTTACATGTTTTCTAGAAGAGCTGTATTTTGTTCTTCTTTTATAATTTTAACATTGTCCTACAGAACAACAAAGAATGTATCGTATCTTCAGGGAGACTAGCATATAAAAATTATTGTGGTACTAGATTAATGGGGAAGAGGCAGCCTTTCATGTCTGTGATAAGTTTCATTTATTCTTCTAAAATTGTTCAGTTAATTGAATTCATTAACAATAATAGGAAAAAAACAACAACAAGTAACAATAAAAATATCGATAGATTTAAAAATAATCTTTCTCCGTTTAAAGATAATTTTGGAAGAAGAATCCCCATATCTCATTCGAATTTCCAAACCACCAGGTTAAAATGTTGCATCTCCTCTTAGATTAATACTGTAGAGAGTACTTTGATCTCTTTCTTAGATATAACTTTACAATTTAAAAGGAAATTTTGTTCCCTGTTGTATACAATGACAAAATGAAATGAGGAAATAGGAAATCTGCAACATCAGTGAAGCCTGAATGGACCTAATCAATATATAACTGAGAAGTGCTTTCTTCCTCTTTGCTTTGGGGTTATAAGCCCCCATCCCCACCCTCTTCCCCACCCTGGAATCTTTATCTTTCTCACAAAAGTCTGCAAATCAGATGCAAAACAATCTCTAGTGATCACAGTGTTGGTAGTAATGGTACTTCTCAGAAGAAAAATTTTGACTCGTGATTTGTTTGTGCTCCTACTGATTTTCCTTACCACGTGAATTGTTCTCATTTGGCAAAATGATAGGAAATTATTTCTGTGGGTTTTGAGGCTGCACGGATATACCAGGCTTCTTTCAAAAGAAGTAATAGAACAATAGGATCAATGTTATGCTGTTTATAATTTTGTTAGCACTACTGAAAGGTCAAAAGACAATGGGAGTTATGAACACTGTGCTCAAATCATTGGAAAATGTGGCATGAACCTGTTCTGCACAGTCTTAATTTATTTAGTTTGTGGCCAGTCAAATGAGAATTTTGATGCTACCAGGTCTCATGATGTTTCCCAAGAAATCTTCCTCCCACATTGCAAGACTAAGTCTTTGTGCTAAAAATGAGTTACTACCAAGGTTGACTTTAAAAAGTACTTCATCAAACTGAAATTATAGAACCTGAAATGAAAAATCAGGCATAGTTAAAACAGGGAGATTAGCAACTTGCTGCTAGGAAAAATATTTTTATCTATAGAATCAGTAAAGGGGGCCTGAAGGCAAAAGAAAGATGTAAATATTGGAACTGCACATAATCTCACCAACCAGTGACCAGTGTCACTGTGTAGGAGTTTGCAAAATGGAAATACATTTGCTGCCTTGGGCACTGAAAACAGTGTATTTGTACTGACCTGAAGGTTGCACAGGTGGTTACCTGTAACTCTTATTTACAGCAGAGACATAAAAATGTTGCAATTCAAATCAAGAGGCAGTAAGTAATTCATTTGAACTTTGTGATATTCATATTTCACATAATTTGTTTTATAATATTCAGACTATCAATAGAAAACACTGAAGGGAGACATTTGTTTCGGAAATATCTCTTCATTAAAGTATAGTGGTCCCTTACATTCATTGCTACTATAGTTTTCTTCATTATTCAATAGCACTTTCAATCCCCATGTGTGTGACTTTCATTATTATGGATCATTTTTCCTTAGGATGTGTGATTTAATTTTAATTCAGGAATCTAAATCAAAATCCTGTGCTATTTAGTGGCTCTCTGGTGTAATAAAAGAGAGTAAGGCTTAGCCCTCTGCTTTTGTGCTCAGAAGCATTTTGCCATGTATTTGAATGATGATAAAATCAATTGGAAGAGCCTGACAATGAAAAGTAGGAAAAAAAGTTTCCCTGTATAAAGCTGAAGAATAATTACGCCCTTTTTTTCTTCCCTGCAAAAAATAATGCTGCAGGCAAATAGCTTGTTGATTCAGCATCTATCACCATTTAACCTTGTTTGTCCTCTTGTTGATAAAATAACACAATTAAAAGGCCTTCCCTTTGAATTATCAGTGTCTGAAGTTAAAATGGCCTGTGTCTCATGAAAGCTATGTTCTCTGTTAGTTCCATAAAGACATGTCTGAATTGTTCTCTGAGGCTTGTTCGCTCTTAGCGTCTCTGGGACTGCAGCACCAATGAAAGCTTTTCTCTTTCTGGCACGTAGCCAAGGCGAGCCATGATCTAATACTGCAGATTATTTTTTCTCTATTGCTCTGGGGAACTACTGTGTTAAAAGCTAGCTTCCTTTCCTAGCTCCAGGAGAGTGAGGCAGAGACAGGTGTAGCCCCTTTGATTGCACTGAAGCCAGTCTCAAGGCCCTCCACAGTCGATGCTTCGGTGCACAACCGTGAAGGAGAACGAGCGCATTTTCCCTTACTCTCCATTTTTAAACCATGGCCTAATCAGCAGCTTCACAAAAGTGACTTGGCTTGCGAATATTTTTTTTTCTCTGTCTGAATACAAAGCTGAATATATGGGAAATTATAGCACTGAAAGAATCACATCATTTTTATCCCAGTGCTGTCTGTCAGTCCTGGATGAGCCTGAAATTCAAGAAATACAAATGTTGTTAAAAAAAAATTCATGCTTCAGTACAGGTAATGTTAAGCAAAAAATACATGATCTAGGGCTTTGGGCCATAGAAGATGAATATACTTTCTGTTTTTTCACTGTCACCCCCCACCCCAGCCAAAGAGGGAAGGGATGTGGGAAAAAAATCCACCTTTTGAAAATGCTTTGGGAAGCATTTGGAAGTTTCTTTTTGGCAAGAAACATGGAAACAGTGTTATCTAAAATGTGGAAAAATAAATGTTCTATTTTATTATATTTGTCCCAGGTTTTTCTGCTGTCTTCATTCCAGTTTTCCTTAAGCTGATGAATACAGCCGAGAAGCTGAAAATTCCCCTTTCCTAAAGGCATTCCTGCTGCTGGTCCAGTTGCTGTTGCAAATGACTGTCAACATTCTCACTGTAAAGAGTTTTCCAGATTGTAACTTAATATTTGATATTTGTTAGGGGCTTTTTCCTGTCTATAAGCTTAATGATCCTCTGAGGACTGCAACATACACTACTCTGTGCTAGTAGCCTGTTATTCCTCAGGAGAAAAGCAAGGTTGACTGGATTCAGGGGATGGTTGAGTGCAGTTATTTGTTCACTCTCGTGTCGGGGGATCTTGCTGTTGGGTAGTGAGGTCTGTTGTTTTAACTATGTTCCTGACACCCTTCCCTGGTGTGATGCAGTTTTGGAGGTAATACACATTTCTGCAGGGTGATGACAAAAGCCAATGTTGATAATTTAATTCCAGTTTTGTAATGGAATTAATGACATAATGCAAAAAGTGCTATGAAGATTCAGTTCTGCTGTATTAAAAAATAATTGCATACCTAAACCTTTTACCAGCTGAAGTTCTTATGCCTGAGAATAGGGTTGAAAACAAGCTTTGATGTGATGTTCTGTGCTTTCTGCTCTCCCCTGCAGTATGCTACTGCTCTCCACTTTTGATGTCTGTCACTTTCTCACTGTCATGAGTGTGTTTCTGTGAGGATGAAGTAAACTGAACCACAGGTTGCCTTACTTGATGCTCTTGCCACCAAACTCTTCATCTAACTCTGACTGACTCCCAATCAGACAAGATGGAGAGCTATATTTGGATTTCCGAAGCCAGATTTTGTCCCTCTTTTGACCTCTAAAGCTGTCTATTACTTCTGTCCCTTATTCTAATCATTAGAAATGTGGTTTAGACTCTTAAGTTCTATGGCTTCATGTTTTGCTTCCACCCTAGTTGCTTCAACACATCATTTTACATTCGATTTTGAGAGTAATGAGTTTGTCTTTTCCCTGTGCTGTCCGACAGCTGTCTCAGCACGCATGGATGTCAATGTATTAAATGTAGATTTTATAGCTAATATTGATATTGGGTCAACACTGTGCCAAAGAAACACCTTGATGAAAATAAATCAAAATTGTTTCAAGACAAGTCTTCCTTTTCTCCTACTGGGAGCTGACTGCTTCAACCCTTCCTATTCCTCTCACAGAATGGTCACAGACCAGACATTTCTTGAATGTGCGAGAGAGTCACAGAGACAGAGGAAGGGTTCTCAAAATCACTCTCCAAGCTGAAAAAAGTTTACTTCACATTGTTACTGCTTTATAGCCCATCATAGGTACTCATTCAGTTATTACGCTTGGAATGTCATAAATGCTTCACAGTCATACAGAGTTGCCTACAACAGAATATCTGTTCCTCTGAGGTTAGTTTGTTGGTTGGTTGATTGCTTGACTTGTTGGTTGGTTTGTTGGTTGGTTGGTTTGGGCGGTTTTTGGGGTTTTAGTGGTTCCTTTTTGTTTGTTTGTTTTTCTTTAACTGAAGAATTTCAAACCAGAAACAATATATGTTTGTCTTCAGAAAGGAAATTTTGGAGGTTTTCATTCTTTGTTACTCAGACAGGAACCATAGAATGCCATTGCCCTCTTCTAGTAAGAAAACACAGTGCAATATGGAAAATGTAATGATTTCTATGGTATGGTCCTGCTGATTGATTTTCTGAGAAAAAAGACACTATAGTCAAATTATAAATAAAAAGAAACACAATAGTAGCATATACAGTGTAAATATTTTTGTTTGTTTCTATTTAAGAAGGAAACATGCTTTTCAATTAAAGAAATTGAAATCTAATTTTCTGTCAGATAATAAAGTCAATGGTAAATAGAAATACATTGTTCCCATTTTTAATTTGTTCCTATCTTGCATTAGGGATTCCATCTAATTTTTAACCTTCTAGGTTGGTTCTGGAGCAGGATTAAAATGCTTTTAACAAATGTAGTCCTATCAGCTCATAAGAATGTGGATTCTCTCATCACACGTTACCCCTTCTTAAATATCTCAGAAACGGTGCAAAGTTGATCTATTTATGGATGTTGACAGGTGATAGGTGCTAGGGCATTGAGTATGTCCTCCAGGTTATATCTACTGCAGAACACTCCTCAAGGCACCAAGGCAATGATAGAACCCATGGTGCCATGTATAAGAACTAGCCAGTAGAAGAATAATTCATACCCAGGGTCGGTCATTCCTGAGAAGGAATGCTCATATCTAGATTTTTATGAAGTCTAGTAGTTACCAGCCTGGATGCCCTTTAAACATAAGTAAACTTTCATAAATCATACGAACAGTTTAGAATAAGGGCATTCTCCAGTCCCTATACCATATCTCTATTCTATTTCCATAAATTAAAGAAAAAAAAAAAGATACGTCTTTTCTTGCTTTCATTTTCCCAAGGTTTTGTCAGTGCTTTCAGAATACATCAGCACTCTAAGACAACACCCTGTCCTCATTTCTACACATTGTTTGTGTACCAGGCTTAGAACTGCCATTTCAAATCACAGCACATTGATCTTTAATGTTCTTTTAATTTAGGCTAAAGATGCAGAAATCTTAGCTCCGTTAGGCTGTTTGCTGACCTGCATCTGAACTTCTTACCAGCTGCTCTTAGGTCTCTGACAACAATTCTTTTTCAAAACCACAATTAAAATTAAAAAATTAAATGACATTCTAGTCTGTTTCTTATTATGTTTTAACATTATTATTGTTCAGTCACTTAAAAATATGTGCTTTCAAAATGGTTGTAAGGGATACAGGATTTAAAGAGATGCAATAATCTCACTTACTTCTGTCTCATTCGCTCTTTAGATCTGTTGCAGTTATCTGATTTACTAAGACATGGCAGCTGGTATGGCCTTTTTGAGCTCGCTTTGCAAGATTAAACTCTACCACCTTGACCTAGCATAAATATTGAGAAGTGGCACAGGGCAGGTTCATCATGGGATCTGGTGCATGAAATTAATGCTGCAAAGTAGGATAACAGAGTGACAGTGACATGGATGTGTCGGTCTGGATAATCCTGGAGTTCTGGAAGAGGGGAAAAGTTCACTAAGACAGCATTACCTTACTGAGTATTGTAAAAAGAAATAAAGTGTTCCCACATAAGCTGTTTGGGGCAGAGAAGAGTAGCAGGAGTAGGATATTACCATGTTAAAAATGGTTTATGGAGCATAAAAATTATTGATATGAACTCAAAAATGAGCTTCTACATCCCTCTTCTCAGCCTGACATTGCACTTCCTTCAGTTAGCAAAAGAATAGAAATTCCCCTAAAACAGTTGAAGCAGTGAAACTGGAAGCTGGTCCTGTGATATCAGTAAATGAAATTCCCTTCACTGGTTATTTTAAGCAAGCATAGACTGCAGAAATAACTATTTTTTTTTCTTTTCTTTTCCTTTTTTTAAAGAGAAAGTATGACTAAAAATGAGCGTATTTTTAGTATACTTCTATTATCCTTGCAGAGCCAATTTTAGCTTAACCTTCTCTTTCTGAGGCATGATGGAAAGCCGCAAAAATTGTTGTGTTCTTGGTTTCATTCCCAACGGCATACTGGCATACTACTTTCACAAGACTGCCTTGAGCAGTATTCTGTAAACTAAATGATGATTATGCGTATATGAGCACTGGGCCAATAAAGCGCAGAATTTGCTATTCACTTTTATGACTGCTGTGTGGCATCTCTTTCTGGTAAGGCAAATAAGCATGTTTTTATATTAACATGCTGAAGAAAACAAAAATCAACTTGAAAATCTCTGTGTATGAATATGCACACAAACAGAGTTTAAATTAATCATATATTCTTTGGCGGATGCAAGCAAAAAGGAATGATTTGGCTGGTTTAGTACTATACATTTTAAGGTACTAATTTATTTCCAAACTGGAATTTTTGCTGTTTGTTCAAACTAAACACTGTAACTCCTAATAAAATAATAATTCGGTCTGCAGTAAATGTCATTCTGTAATACTGCTCAGAGCGTGGGCTCCTAAAGGGCAAAATCGACTCAATTTTAAAAACGAAAATTTACAAAAATCCCCACCTATAACAGATGCTCTAGCATATGGCTGGGTTTTAAGTGAGTGCATAGTTGAGCACAGAAAATAAATAAGGGCATGACAAGACCCCTCCTCCTCCTTTTGCCCCATAGATACACTAATCACATGGTCACCAGATGGCATATACAGAACTTTGAATGCAGTACAATATTTATAGCCACCAATTTGCGGCCCTAAAGTCAGAATATTAAACTGTTTATTTCATATGGCTGCAAAGAGGCACTTTAATGCTGTTTATTTTTGTTGTCATTACTTCTGAGAGCCCAGGAAAGAATTGGTTTGTGCAACTGAAGTGGGCAACTATGCCTTGAAACGGCCTAAGTGATCTTGCAGCCTTGCTGAAGAGAGCAAAGCCAGTTGTAAACCCAGTTGTAAATTAGTCTGAGAATCTGTCTCACCCTTATTTATTCCTATCTTGCACTAGACATTCCATTTAATTTTTAACCTTCTAGGTCAGTTCTGGGACAGGATCAAGATGCTTCCAAGAAATGTAGTCCTACGAGCTCATGAGAATGTGGATTTTCTCTTTTTGTAACCTCATCAATAGTTGAAAATCTTGGTTGAAAAGCACTGGACTTAATTTTGTTGCAGAGCTGGGGAAAGTTGACCAGGTCTCCACTGTGTGACAGGGCAAATATGGCAAGGGTGGCTTTGCTCCCAATCCTGCCATCGTCCTTATCCCTGTGTAGACAGAGATAGAAGGAATCACACTTCAGAGAAGCCCCCCAGTGCTGAAGTAGCATTTGGATCCCATGGCACCTTCCCCCAAAGTCTGTTTTTCTCCCCAGTTACTACAGGAGCAACAGCCGTGCTGGCTGCCAAAATGTCTTATTTGCTTTTACTGTTGGAGGCCACAAGAGGGAGAAGAAGATAACGAAGCCACAGCACGAGCGGTTGTGTGCTCCAAACCTCTTTGAGCTGCATAGAGTCTGTCTGCTCCTCCAGCTTCCTGGGTTCAAGTAAACAGTCATTAAGCTTTCAAAATCTGAACATCAGAAAACATCAGAACAGAAAGCTAAATGAAAATGACATTGGAGCAGTGTCTGCCTTTATGTTGTGCCATACCCTAACTGATAAGGACGGAATATTTCGTCACGAAATAATACTAAATGCCTCACAGAAAAGAAAAAAATTAAATACTTTAATACAAATAGAAACCCAATTAAACAGAACACATTTCTGCTTGGAACATATTTACAAGAAAAAAAACCCAAAAAACCAACTGTGTAGATTTTTCCATGATAGAAGATACTGCAGAATCTTGTATAGACTTTGGGGGTTTTGAGCTTTTATGAATTGAAAAAAAAAATCAGTTTCTTTTATGGGTGTTCTTTTATATCTGAAGAAACTTATAACACATACTCTGACTATTTTAAGGAAATCAATTTGCATTACAGTGCAAATTTCTCAGATGCAGCTGTATTAAAAAAATTACAATATCATTATTGTATGTAGACTTATGAAAGCAAAATGTGGGAAATATACAGTGTTTCTACTAGACACTACATCAGCCCTACTAGTATTAAAAGCCCAGAATTATATCAGTGTATTAGCATCTTTTAGAGTGTTTATGTAACCTTTTTCATGAGTTTACATTGTCAACTAGAGACCTTTAGTGAACTCACAATTTGACAACATTGCTGAAGAAAGTATGTAAAGATGATGTATAAAACATATTATTCTGGGTTATAAAATATACTTTCACTTTCTTCCTTTTGCTTTATTATTTGAATGCTGTGTTTTTAACATTGCTTGAAGACCACCAGGGGACTGTGGCAATTCATAATGTTGCAACACTGAAAATAATGTGTTTGATTTATTTTTAATGTGAATACAGTAGTGATTCTGTTTGTCAGAAGCCATGGGGAACAAAATTGGATATTAGACACTATCAGCTTCCATTTGATAAAATAGGAAATGTAACTAGATCATAAACAGTGATATGATTTAAAATGCACTCTTTTATGTTTAAGGAAATGGTATTAAAATGTTTTGCTGCTACAAACAGAATATGTGCATTTCTAGCCAAATTGTAAAGCTTCTATTGCAAAAGAAAGAAAAAAAGAATCTGGAGAGAAGAGAGAAATAAAAATAATTAGCAAAATTAGTATGTTTTCACAATAAATTTTAATCTGGTTTTGAACTGATTTTTTTGTTTAGATTAATTTATTCTTTTTTCTTTACTGATCTAAAAAGAATAAGCAGCAAAAGCAAAGATGTGAAAATAAATGGGCAGAACAGCTAAATGATTTAGAAGGTTTTGCCTAATTTTCTGCAACTACTCATGAAAGACCAATCAAATTATATATGCAGATCTTTGTAACAGGAAGATAAATCATTTTAGTATTTTCTGGGGAATGACAGCATGATCCCAAAGTATTTTTTTTATCTTCTCTTTTTGTGTTTTGTTTTGTTTTCTCTTTGAAAATTGAACTTTAAGTTGTACATTCTGATTATGTCTTATAGAAGATAAAATATGCATTTTCATCATAAAACTGTAGAGTTTTTTCGTATTTCATTGTGTCAATTCCATAGTTTCCTGTCATGTCTCCAGTGCAGTCTCTCTTTTGCTTAAAACTTAGACAATCAATCTCAAGAAAACAAGAGAAAGATAACTTTGCCTTAATGCAACAGGAGCAGTAATTTTGTTTAAATTTGCATGGAACTCAGGCTTTTTTTTCCAAGTACATTTTTGCTTTTTCCTTTCTAGATGGAGACATCTTTTCTAGATCTAGGAATTAAAGTTTTTAAATTCAGATATTGTGTTATATAATAAGATATTAACATTAAAGTTCTTTTTCTTTCAATTTTTCCATTTCTAATCTCTTCAGTTCATGGTAAAGATCACAATTTTGCTATAGCAGTTATTTCAGGCTTCTTACTTAACATGTTAGCAAAATTGATCATGGTTGGATTTACTCAAAAAACTATAGAGAGCAGCAGTACAAAAATGTGATTTTTTTTGTTGTTGTTTTGATTTGTTTAGTATTTTTTCTTTTACTGTAGAGGGTTACAAAATATGCTGGGAACTCTAAACCAGTCTCAGACTACAACAGTGTCACAGCTTAGCAAATGACAGATGCATCACTGTTGTGACAGTAGTAGTTGTGTGGGCCACCTGGAAGACTCGAGACCACCACTTACTTGCAAGCCACTGTTATGAAATACTCCTTGATTTACCATCTGCTTTTATGAAATGCCCATGAAATCAAATATCTTAATGGAAGCAGGGAATGGGATGGTATGGGATGGTTCAGTGTGAAACTTTGTTTGTGACTTCAGTGAAGGAATAAACCACAGCTGTTCTTGTCTATGTTGTGCTGTTATGGTTTTGAAAACCTGTACTCCGCTTCTTTGCCTGGAATAAATCTAATTAACAGTGGATTTTGGATTTTACTCTAAAATGTTACATTTTTATGCACTATTCTTATTTTTTCTTAAAAAAATAGTTTGCAATTCTTAGAAATTGCAAATGTATTGCTCAAATTAGTAGTATTTATTTAATGTCAAATACCACAATATTTATGATACAAATTTGCAAGCAAATGAGCTATTTATTTGTGTACAGACATGTGTGTGTTTCCTAGATCCAATTTATCTCACTGTAATAGATTTAATTATATAGACCTTGCTTTCATATCAGTTTGTACAGAGAGTTATTAAGATGTAAGTATTCTTCTGTAAAGAAGAGTTATGTAGGAGAGGCTTAAATTAATAAAATGTATTTCCAGAGAATACATAAATGAAGAAAAAAGGGCTTAGGAGAAATACTTTCATGCATATATATTCGCTTTTTATTATATCTTATAACTACTAGCCTCCATGGGTTCACTCTACAACCACTAAAAAATATGTTTGTTTCATAATACTGATTATGGGATTTTCTTGAGTACTCAAGTGAAAAAAGATTTGAAAGACAACATGGAAGAGATTTGCTAGGTACTAAGGGCAACAAGAGAGATGAACATTTTAGCATTAGTAACTGCAACTTATACAGGTGAAATCTATTTTTACACATCATCTGTGCTTGTCTCTTGTCTTTACAGACACAGCTAAAGGAAAAAAAATCTTTTTCTTGTCATTGTCAAAACCATTCCATTCTACTTGATTGTTGTTGTTTGTTTGTTTTGTTGTGGGTTTGGGCCAGTTTTGGATTACATTTGTTGACTTGTTTTTAGCATGATGGTTAGATTTTTCTTCCATTTTTTTTTTTTTAGCACCTAAAATCTGTGCAAATAAAAATTACTACTCTTTAGTATAAAACATCCAAAGTTTTGTACATACATGTGTGTGAGTATTAGTAGAGAATTTCCACATGCAATGCAGGAAGCAGTATTTGCAGGGAGAAAGAGCTGGCAATCAAATAAAAATTTGCAAACAACACTGGTTGGAAGCAATTCCCAGTCAGATGTGCTTGAGCTTGCTGAACGTTGCAAGGGCAGAGATGATCTTGCTGGAGTTCAGCAGCCAACACAGAGCCATATCCAAGAGGCAAATACAGGAGTTGAAAAGTTCAGGGTAGACCTTAAGCATTCCAGCATTTTAGGAGAGGAAATATTTCCAGTTTTTTTCAAGTCAAGGAAATACTGTAAAAAACTTGTAGACTATGTAATGCCAAAGGATACTGGTTTCCCTTACAAAGGTTTTGGGTTTTTTGCTTCTCCAATTTTTTCATAATTTTTAATTTTATTCCAGGTTCTGTCATTTAATATAAGCAAGGAAAGAGATACATTTTTAAAAGGCACAGTTGTGCTTGGGTTGTGGAAACTGGGGCAAAAGCTAAAGCTTTGTGATGTGTGTGGGATGGAAGACTATTTGTTGTGCAAGAATAGAATGGGAAGTAAGGTAAAATATCTTCTTTGAATAATAGTTTATTTGTAGAAACTATCACATGGAATGTCAGAAAAATTTTTGAAACACACAAATGTTAAATAAAAATCTTCATAGAATTAGATACAAAATCATTCAATGCTCTTGATCTCAATACTTATACAGTGACAATAGCTATGCCTTTTTCCTGCTGCAATTTATAAGTGGATATTAAACTCATGACATTGGCTACCTAGCTTTATGTGGGATTTTTCGCCATCCAATAATATATCTTTTTTTTTTTTTTATTTTTTTTTAAATTTTTTTTTTTTTTTTTTTTTTATTATTTTTTTTCTCGAAATAAAACACCTGGGGATNACATGTTTTAGAAAGAATTTTTTCCCACTAATGTTCTACTTGCCGGACATTTATTCAGGTAAAAAAATCTTCAAATATGTATTCTCAGCAACATCTTATTAAGGAATTGATGGAGGGTTGTGGTTATGTGTGTATCAGAACTTGGCCCAGAGCTAACATTACTTCTAAATGCCATTCAATGTAATCTTAAAACAACATTTTACAAGTATGATAGAGTGACAGTATAAGGCTGAATATGAGTGAAAAATAAAACAATAAAATCTTGTAGTTGCCAGCAAAATAGGAAAAATCCCTTCTTTTGCTTATGGTTTTGCCAAAGCAAAAGTATCAAACATAAGCTGCTCACAGTTACATCACTGATTCCTCTGAAAATGGAAATCATTCTGTGGGGTACGAAACACCTGTTATTACACACATACTGACAGACACAAATATATACATTAAAAAAAAAAAACTTTGATGCAGACCTCCCTTCCTTCAAATAAACCCAAATTAAAAATACTATTCTGTCTTAAGACAGTGAAAATACGTAATCAACTTAAACAAGGTAAGGTTATAAACGATAAGAAGTGATATATTTAGTCCTGTCATGGAGACTGACCTCCAGTTTAAAATGGAGGTGTAAAAACAATGTGTCCCTTTGCCAACATTTTGTGTAGCAAAATTTTACATGAAAGTTCCATATAATACTAAACAATCATTCCCTACATGTGAAAACAGCCTTTACTATTTCAGAAAGATACACGTACCTATGAGACCACTGCTTCCATGAAGAGTACAACAGGGGCTATAGAGACCGTGAATTTATTAAGGGAATGGCAAAAAAGCCTTGGTATTCCTTTTTCTTGAGGAAAGCAAGGTTTGCAGTCCCATGTCATGTAGCACAGACCTGCATACATATCTAAATAGACATCTATATAGAGCAATCTTTGGGCTTGGCTCTTTAACCCCAAAGAACACAGTCTTTTTTTGCAGCTCACTTTTTGGCTCTCACTGACTACTTTAGAGTCAGTCACCAGCCCCTGAACAGCCAATCTGAGTGATGCACATACAGGTGGAATATTGATGAGATGAAGCACACACATCTGATGTAGAAATTAGATGGAGCATTTTTCATTTCTAAAGTGCTCTGCAAATATTAAAGGTCATTAAAGTGAAATAAAAATAAATTTGTCTTTATGGATTGCTGATCCTTTATGTCCCAGTCTTGCAAATAGCTTCATGTAGGCAGGCAATTTTGTTTAAGTACAGCTTGTTTGCTGACTTCTTGCAAGATTATAGATTTCAACAATGTGAAAATGTCAATACATACATCCCGCTTTTGCCTTGGAAATGATTTTTTTTCAGTCAAAGCAATTATTTACTGTCTTTAACAGAAGTATAAGACTGAATTTTTCTGCTCATGAGAGAAGCTGTCAAGCTATGCTACTTACTTGAGTGAAACTTCTCCATGACAAGAAAGACATATAAAGAACTCCTCAGGAGAGAACAGTTTCTTTCTGAGCTCATGGATGCAGACAGAGGACACTGTACCAGATCACTTATATCTGTACTCTTGTGAGTCAAAATGAAACGTAGTGACAAAAATATTTCAATATTGACTCTTTTTTCTCAATAAAATATTTATTTAAGGAAGATGGGGGAATTTTGTTACATTCCTCACTGAACCTTTTATGATTTGATCTAATTTGTGGCTATACAGCTTATAAAAAAATCTCTATTCAATGCCCATGATCTAAGTAAAATGTCCCATAAATAAAATAGAGACCCATAATACTCTTTCATATACCTCAAATTTCAGTATTTCCAGGGCCAACTGAACAATTTGTTTTATATATCTTTGGTAGATACAGATCACTGAAATTTTCTTATACACTTTCAACTGTAAATAATAATTTTAGAAGTCTCATGTTTTCTTTTAACATATTTATTCTGTTATGAATAAGAAACAGAATATATACAGTCTGTTAATATAATGAGGGGGATAAAGTTCACTGTCTGCATGTAATTAAAATCAATGTTATTTTTTTACTCAAATATTTCCATCCCAAGGAAAGGAAATATTTTTTGTTAGTGTTTATAATTTGGAGCTGCTTTTTAAGGAGTATAGAAGGAGAAAGAAGATAAAACGTGTATTTTTTGGTAAGATACGTCACTCAGATTCTTCATAAACTCTGACTGATATTCTAAACAGGAAACACAGATTTTTTGTATGGCAAATGAATTTACTTATCACATGGCAGGCACTCCAATTGGTATGAAAGGTTTGAGACAAACACTTGTATTTCCTCCCTTAGTGAATACTGACATTTTTAATGGCAATGTCCTGCCATCTCAACAGGGAGAACTTCTGTACCTCCTCTCCAGCACTAGCAGCCCTCAGCAGCTGCTCAATTCCTGTGTCCTGGGCTGCTCTCGGCCCTCTTTCCAGGGCAGAAGGAAAAGCACAGAAACTGAACCTTAGAAATCATCCACTGATTAGCCTATTATCACCCATGATGGAGTAATTCTATATGTTAATTACATATAGTTAATTCTCTTTAATATCTGTTTACCAAATCTTTTGGAGAATTTGTGATGGTTTTTATGGCAGACACTCCCTTGTCAGGAAGCCCTAACGTTTTACTAGTATAATTTCCTTGCCTTCCTGACTGTACTGTTCATCATCTATCTTTTGTTTCGATTCTTCATGTTTTCCACAGCTGGCAGAGAATAGAAATATTTCAAATTAATCAAGGAAACTTAATGCATCTCTATGGCTTAAAAGAATGTTTAAGGCTCCAACATTTTCCTTCTGAAGTTTAGGAAACGAAGCCTTATATATTATTTTCTTTAAAAGTTAGATGGAGTTCTTCAGTTTCTGACTCGTTTTTTTCACTGAGGGTTTTGTTTGTTTTTTACCTTTCTGAGTCATCATGAAATCTAGGCCTTAAGAGATTAGCCACTTTCTCATGGTTTCTGAAATACACAGTATATTTTTTTTCAAAAATCTGACTTTAATATTACTCCAGTAAGTAGAGATTTATCTCCACATTTTCAATTTAATAAATTGAGTTCAAAAAGTAACTCACTTCAATAGTTCTACCCCTGGAAGAGGTATAGAAAAAATTATTGGCAATTTGTATTACATATGTTCAATGGGACTATTATAAAATTGTTTATTGTATGTCTGAGAAAGTACAGTAGTGTAAGTCTTTAAAAAACTGCTTTAATCCAATGTGCAGTGTTCATAAAATGGATTCTCTTTAAATTTTAACTCTTAACTCTTAAAAAAAAAGAAAAAAACCCTGCTGTTGAGACATTTCCCCCAAACTTTCCGAAATGTAGGTTTTTATATCTTTCATACTGTAATTACCTCTTTGTAGATAGATATGAATGAGTCTTTGGGGAATTAAATACTTACCATTCCTGGGACTCATCAAGTATTTTTTCCCGTTCACCATTTCAAGTTCAAAAAATATTTTAGAATCATGTAGCACACAGTGCCCACTTCTGACCACAAAGTACTTTTGTTTTCAATGATTGTGATTTCGGAGATTACCATAAGAATAAAGGATTTCAAAACAGCCAGAAGACTGATCTAAAATCTGTTAAAAAAGTAGAAAATATTACAGTTTCTGCAGACAGTTTTGAAATAAACCAGGACTGAATGGTTTTGTCTTTCAGAGTTTAATTTAAGTGCAGGTACTTCCTGTCTCTTTTCCATTTAATTTCAAGTTGTCTACACAGGTTTTATATGAAAAAGAGAGACAGAAATTGCTGAAACAATATTCAGCAGCTGTTCACTTTTGAGTGAGTAAGCCTTTTACAAAAACACTCTTCAGAATAAAATATTGTTCTTTAATGTTAATGTTTAGACATGAGTGGTATATTGCTGATAGTGAAGGAAGTCAGGGAATGCTATTGCACTCACTCCCAGAGTTATTAGGAACGGATACTACCACTGAGCAAAAGGAGAGTGATCCAAATTATTTTCTTCTCTGGTTTTCCTCTAGATCCAAGTGATTCTTGAACTCTATAACAGACTTAAACTTTTTCTACATCAAGCTCCTATATAAACTGTTATACTTCATATTTTTATTACATCTCATTCAAATGATCTTTTGCATCTAGATTTTTAATTTGATAAGCCTTCACTAGCAGGAAGATTTTTCTCTGTGTTTAACAACATTTTCCTCCTCTTAACATGATTAAGTATAAGATATTTTGCCTTTGCCCTCTCCAAGTTGTGCTGGAAGCAGATGTTAATATTTTATACACAATTTTCCTTAACCCATAATTGGCAATAAAGACAAAATAATGTAATGTTTCAAGATTCCTCAGTATTAACTAATTAAACCAGCAGCAGGCCTAGAGCATGGGACAATGGCAAACTTTCAGATGAATTAATTTTATGGAAGACCAGCTGAGTAATTGGACTCCAATTACAGGCTGTTTAGCTCCCTCATCACCTTCACATATAATTAAATTCAATTGGTTGATACAGCTTCTATTTTTATGAGGGCACTTACAAGCTTTTTGAACCCCACTGTGACTTTGGATCTAGGCCAATCAATTATTACTCATTTCTCTTTCAAATGGAAATTCTCTAGATTAGTCATATCTTCTATAATGCACTGCTGGCATTTAAAAGATCTGTCTATAGCACACTGCAGCTGAGAAATGGATGAAGAGAAAGGTTTATGGATATTTTTGTTAAACAAAAAATATATAGGATGCAACTGTACATTTGTTTTTGATTTTCATGAACAAAGGCCATGTGTTTTTATGAACTGTCTTGAGAGCTATGATGCTGCATCTCCTGAGAGAGATATGATGATACACAGTGCATCATTATATTTGCAAATGCTTTGCTTATTCATGTTACAAATAATTACTGAAATCACTCATTAGATCTAAAATTGTCTTTATTGGCATGTAAAAAGTAAGTCATTATGTATAACTAGCTGCGAATCCCTTAGTAGTCCTGTTTTCCTTCTTTAATTCCTTTTCAAAATAAAAACATTGCTACTAATTAAAACAAAAAACTAAAACCTAAAAAACCCTAAATTACTGCTTATCTAGAGAAAAAAATTAACAGCCCCTGATCCTTAGGTTGTTAAATAGTTTGTCTAAAAGAAAAAAAAAATCTATTTTGAGAATGTTAGAACTGTTTTTATCTTAAAGCACTTGGCCTTGAATTAGTCCACATTTTCAACTGCAAACAGAACATGAATTAATAAGTATGCTTGTAGTATTTCACCCATAACTAGTCTATAAGGAGATTAAAAAAATGACTAGAACTGACATGGCACTTTTGCCTGTTCTTAGTATATTGCTTCCAGTGTATTTATTTCCAATGAGAGCAATATATCATCGTTAATAAAACAGGAAGCAGGGAAGCAATAGTGACATCAGTGATCTTTTCCAGCTCTACTGAGTGATCAATAAAGAAAAAGGCAGTGTCAAATATGAAATATTACTTTTCTTTAGACCTTTCAGTTAGGGAAATATCAAACCCATTTCTTCAATCCTTAAACTCTTGAATTTGAATACAAGCCATTGATTAGCTAAAAAAAGACGTTGAGACATGCTAAATTACAACAAAGTCTCTATGAAACTCTGTTACGACTGATTGATTAACAAAATAGAACATTAATGATTAATGGGTTTGTAATAAATACCAGAGAAGTAGTGTTCACTACCTTCTCTTTTGGGGTTTCATTTCCCACAAGAGCAGAAAATTCATCTCTAAAAACAGTACGGAGTTCTCCTCTTGGGCTTTTTTTTTTCCCTCCCACAGAATTCAGATAATATACATTAGAAAGTGGTTTATTCAGATCTTCACTGCTTAATTTGGATCTTTCTCCTGATTATTCTATAACTGAAAAAAGAAACCCATATCCTGAAAAAATCCTTCAACTTTTATACAGATAGATGATATAAAGGGGGAAAAATACAATAAAAAGACTCCTGAGGAAAATGGTTTTCATTGTTTTAAATAAATTGAACATCATATTAGATGTTATCAAAATATGTTATTAGTGCTAGTTGACTTTATTATTTTAGAATCAAACAAAGATGGTAGACAAGTTAAAATCATGTTAAGTCCAGGTTTATCTTTTATTTGTTTTGCGCTTGCTTGCTTGCTTTCCTTTCTGAATATCTAAGGATCCACTTGAAAAGAAACTAGGGAGTTCATGTATCAAATTACTATGTTGATTTTTCCTGCAAGAATAAATATTTAATTATTACCACTATTAATGTTGCAAGCAAAGGTAGAAAACAAATTTTTCATATATGCCTCTTGTTTCAGGAGCATTACAGATGCTGCCATTCAGATTAAACAGGCTCTGATGATGTGGTTAGTGCCCCCTGTCTAACATGTCTGTCATCCATTAATCCAGCTGGTCCCCTTGAAGCCACCACAAGTTCATTAATACTTTATTTCTGCTAAGAACAAGCAGCATTTATGCAATAAGAAGCATAACTAATAAGATAGTATGGACCACTGCACTTCTAGGAGAGAGACAAAAATTAGTAGTGCTATTACAGACCCAATATCAACTCACCTGAGGTGGCAGTCAGAAAAGAAAACTCTCTAGATATTTTTTCCAAAGGCTAGATGCTTTAAATCACAGTGTTCATTAAACTTAGTCATCATTTCATCGCTTTGCTTCATCAAGGCTCTTGTTCCACATGTGTTTTGAAACACTTTTTTCTCCCTAGGTGGGTTAACTCAGATCAGAATGCACAATTGGCATTTCTTGCAGAGACAAAGTCAGAATCGATTAAGTTTAGAAGACAAACTGCACAGAGGGAAGGGAAGGGAAGGGAAGGGAAGGAAAGACCTCATTCAGGGTATAATTTTACAGGATTTGTTATTCATAAGTGAACAGCCACCTTTTCATGGATTTCTTTCTGAATAATGACAAGAATTAAAAAGAGAGTAAGTTGGTTCACCAGTACACTTACTCAGGAAATATAAGAAGGTATTAGAGGTTTAGTGAAAACACCACCAGTACCACGAGGAGAAAAAAAATAAAAGCCCAGGAGGAGCATTTCCTATTATTTTTAGAGGTGAATTTTCTGCTCTTTTGGGAAATGAAATCCAGAAAGTTCATGATCTGGCTCTGTCATATATTGACCAAACCATAACCTCATTAATTGTCTTCCTGCCAACCAGCGTTTTTCTGCGTACTGTTTTTCCCCCTTTCTTTCCCTAGCTCGTGATGGACAACATACTCTACATTTTGGGAAACACCCTTAAATATAAGATTAAAAAAAAAATCTCGAAGGCAAATTCCTTGCCTCCACATGTGGTTTCTTTGGAGGTTAATCGACAGGCACATTGTTTCTTTGATAATGTTGCTGATCTTAAATGTTGACTTCCATTCCGCACAGCTGTGAACAATGCTAAATGAAGAAAACCTAAACAATAAGAGAAGAGAATCAAAAAGTGACTGAAACATGCCTAGTCTGTGTGTTTAGAAGCACATAGATTTCTGATATGTAAACAACAGACACTTGGTATGAGGAGAAAACCTCAAAACTGAACAGCTTTTAAGTTTAATTCCTGCAATGCAGTGTGTTGGCAGTGCAGTGTGCTGCTTCTGTGGCTTTGAGGACACTTTAACTCCTAACGGTTGATACCATCAGTGCTCCCCTCCAAAAACATTCCTCATATACAGTACAACAAAGAACAGTGTGTGCCCATGGCCCGAGCTTAACAAAGTGCATTGAGAAGGACGGCTTCCTGGGCAGAAAAGCACATCAATAACACAGTGGGAAGTGGCACCAACAGAAGGTAAACACGGGTCAGTCAGGGAAAGCTTAGTAGGTGGTGGGGCACAGATCTCCACATACAATGAAGGGAATGACATCAGAGAGATTCATCTTTCTCTGTGCTTGAGTTCTCAGTTATTAACCAAGGCATAACATCATACAGGACAACAAAGGCACAGAATCAGCCAGTTTTTGACTGCCTCACAGATGGCACTTAAATGTAGATTTCGGTGCTGCTGAGAGAATGACTGTGGCAATTGTGTTAGCTGAACCGTGCAGCCCAGGGAAAATAAAACAAAACAAAAAAAGTGATGTATTAATGTTCTGGTTAAGTAAATATTATTCAGACATGTAAGCCACTAGGCTTACCCAGTTCTCTGTCATTATTTATTAGGTACATGTGAATGGTGTATAAGAGTTTCAAATTCCCAAGCATAATTTTTCTGTCAAGGACTGGCAAAAAAATAATAAAAAATAGTTGTTCCATGTATGTAGCTGCTTATATTTTATAGCTGAGCAGGAAATATATTTTTTTAATTTATTTTAGCTAGATTTAGCAAGAGATGAGTCCTCTTTACAAAAGAGGCTTTTCTTTTCAATGCTGCATCAAAGTGTATTCATCTGTAACTCTTTTTATCTCTGACCTTTTTCCTAATAGGGAAATTGTTAAGGAATAGGGAAGAATTTAAATGCCACTCATATCAGATAGGAAGATGATTTTTACAAGCTGCTTTGATTATGAAGAGTGTTTATTTATGGAACTGTTCACAGATTTTTAATGTACTATCTTGATTTTGATTAGTGCTTTATGCTGCAATTTTTAATTTTGCTTACAAAATTTAGGCAAGAGATTTCAGTACATGAAACTTTTTGTACTTTTAAAAAGGTTTTGTAAATGTCATTGATTCTTCATTGCAGTGGTATCTAAACCTTTTTGACTGTGTAATCACATAAAAAAAATATGAGCGTTCTCTGCCAATATATGCGCATTTGTGTTTTTCTTTATAATTTGTATACATGTACTACTATAATAGCATATTATAGACATTATAAAACATTCATAAAATGAGACAAAGATGAAACCTGCTATTTTAAAAAAATATGTATTATTTAATAATGATACAAAAAAAAATTCCTTCTGCACCCCAGTGGATTGTCTTGTGCACTCCATTGGTTGCATGCACACCACATTGGAGAAAACTTCCTTATTAATAATTTGCCATCTAATAATTATTAGATTATAAAAATTTAAAATTCACTGCAGAAGGAATATCTTAGAACAAAATATATAGCAGCTTTATTAATTTTACCCAAACTTAAGGGTTTTTTCTCAATTTTTGAGGTACTAATTTAGTGGAACTTCCTGCAGACCCTAATTGACTTCCCAGTGAGACCTTTGTCCAAATTAGATATCCATAACTGCAGAGGGCTGATTTTGCAGGAATGGAAGACTAACATGGAAGAAACTGTGAGGTACATGCTGGAAAATGTGTTACTTAATTCTCAGCTTTGTTATAGCTCCAGTAGTACAGTAAAAAGAGAAGGCAAAGTAGATTTCCAGGCCTAGGTTGTAAATCTGAAATTCGGCCACCTGCATAAGAAATCTTAGCTATCTAGAAAGTCAGTGAGTCAGTCTTTCGCTCAGACCAGCAGCATATGCTTTTCCAAGTGCTTTCACTTATCAGAATAAATGAGTTTGTTTATCCAAAGAGTTCAGGAAATTAACTAATTTATTTGATATGTATTTTCAGATGACCACAACCCCATACTGACACTGGACACCCGAGATATTTAATGAAGCAGACGAAAGGGTAGAAACCCTTATGGAGGCTGTTACGTTGTAGTCATGGCTTTTGCCAAAAGAACAAAGTCCATGACTGTGTTTGACAAAGAACTGCATTTATCAAAAACAATCTTTAAAAATGAGAATACAATGTTATTTATATTTCTTTAATCTAATATATCTAATATATCTAGTATATCTAATAAATAAATATGTGTAGCTGTTATTTGAACAAAAAAGCCAAACTGAAAGGATGCAATGAGGAACCACAACAAAGAAAGCTCCTTGCTGAACTCATGGGCCTATGAGAACTGAATTTTGTAGTTCAGAGCCCCATAAGTTGGATATACCAATTTGCTATCCTCTGGAAATATTATGTTACACTGATTTTTTTAATATATATTTTTATTTTAAATTTTCACTACTGAAAGAGATGAAAACACCTAGAAGAAAAAAGAACACAAAGAGGTCAAGAGGAGGAAAGAATTTCAACCTAGTAGGAATTTCTGAATCTGGAAACCTAAGTTGTTTATATAGTCAGTGGAATTTTCCTATAGTGATTTAGAGTATCTAAAGGTTAGAAATCAATCTCTGGAGGCTACGAATAGAGAACCTAATTAAGGCACCCACACTGATAATGTTATCTCTTATTAGTCTTGCTCCTCTTTTAGGCTGACCATTATAAGTACCTCCATAGAACCATTGATTTCTCATTTTTAAATAGTAGGTTGCTTTGAATATTTCATGGTTCATACATGTTGAAAAAAGGTAGCCAAGTGTAAGGAAGACCTGGGATTATCAATCAATGCATTGCTATAGGAAAGTTAATGCAACTAAAATGGTAATATCTTTCTTGAAGATACCTTTTTCTGATTACCTCCTTCAGACTTTTAAGAAAATATCTTGTCAGTCCTTATATTTACATGCCTTCGGATCTAGAGGAAGATTCAAAATTAGTTTGCATTGGTAGCATTTTCTGTTATTATTGGTTGATAAACAATTTCCAGTGTGAAAAGTATGTAAAACAAATGGCATTTTGCTGCATCTTATAAGAAAATAATCCTACAAAATTTAAGAAAAGATGAAAAGTTTTTCTCTCAGTGAGCTTCAGTAATATAAGAACTGATGGCTATTTAAACATACCAATGTCTGCAATTTTCACTTGAAATGCTTATGACAACAACACATAGGATACATTGATTTAGCAAGGACATAAAACGGAGACATGGAATTACCATCTCCATGAGATTCTCTTGAGCTGGAATCAATCAGCAACAGGTCAAATCTGCAGCATATTGTCTTTGTCTACGCCCATATTTTCTGTTGCTGTCACCTTAAACCTCTCTTCTCCATCTGTGGATTTATTTTATCCTTATATTGCATCTAGTCATTATCAGAATAAGATTTCTGCAGAATGGAAACTGCATTTTTTTAACTAGAAATCTGGATGCAGCCCAGAGGGCTGAATAGGGCTCCTGGTTATTCCTGTGATACATGCAAAAATAAAAAAGGAACTATAGCATGCTTTCTTCAAGGTTAACCTGCAAGTTTCCATAGATGTAATTTCACATATAGGTGGGGACATTTTAGAATTTAATGCTTTTACAAGACACAGATGTGTCTGTGGGAAACCCAGATGCCATCTCTGGTTTCATGCAGCCAAGCTCAGCCACTGTTACTAGCATGATCACATTTGTCTCCTCAGTGAAGCACCTGGTATGAATGGTAAAAGGTGAATTCTGTTTATCAAGGAAACTATACAATGTTCATGCAGAAAAAGTTCCACTGGCTACATAAAATTCTATTAAATAAAATAATAACTTATTATAATAGGTGGAATGTATGACTTTATGGACTAACTAGCAACTTGCCAAAGCAAAGGATATGAGTGAGTGAGGAAAAAGATTTTTTCATTTATCAACTAAAGAATAAGAAGCTTTTCCAGAAAAGTGTAAGCCAGTTGAAGGAAAATGCTGTATTTTTTCAATTTTGTTTCTCCCACCTTTTTTCTCTCTTCCTTTCCCACCACAGGAACTTCTTCATGATAAGATTGTTCAGATACTTTTTAAAGAAAGATTTTTTTTATTTATCAGTTTTGATAGAACATTGCAAAAAAGTGGATTTAAAACCATCAAATACCCTTTTTAAATCTAATCTCACCTCTTATTTGACTGCAAAGCTTTCATTTCAACTTGTGAAAACAGGTAGAAAAGTCTGCTTAATGACAGAAAATTGTTGAGAATAGTCAAGTCTAAATGGGGCTGTAAATGCTTGTGGAAAGATCAGACAGTCCTGAATGAGAAGGTCATCAAATGAAGAGGTGACAAATTTGTAAAAGAAATTACTTTCACATGAAGTAACAAATAAAAATAATACTAACAATATATGTAGAATAGGAGACTCCAAATTACTTCCAATTGCAAAGTCCTGTGAGTCATTTCTGAAACTCAGCAATGGTCAGAAAAAGACCTTGTAGAAATGCTAGAAGAATGGCAAGTACGATCAGCTATTTGTGGGAAGACTAAATAGATAAAAACTCTTTAGACAAGAGCAACTGAGGAAAGGAAGCAATGCATTAATTGTTTCTTTTAAAGAAAATATTATAGACATTATTAATTTGTTGAAGAATTGAAATCTGGACTCGTTGGCACAAAGTGGCACTAGGGATGTTATGTATAGGCAGGTCTGGGCAGTGCAGGATAAGTAGACAGAGCCACTCCTCTGTACATTAAAATGGTGTGATCCATATTCACTGTTCAGTAAAATATCCAAATATGCTACCTACCAGGGCCTGAAAGAGTTAGTGATTCTCTAATTTCCCTCTCTTATTTTCTTTCTTTATTTCTTGTTTGCTTGGGTTTTTTTGGTTTGTTTCTAGTTTGTGTTTTGTTCGCTTTGTTTTGTTTTGTAATTCTTGCCCTAGGTATCTCTTACTGATCATTAATGTCAGAGATATGATGTTGGCATAGGGGGATCCCTGTTCTGATCAAGCATGTCTGTTCTTATCCTATTTATATTTTTGTGCATTTTGAATTTCTAAAGAAAATATAAAATAAAAAAAATCAGAAAGAAATCAGAAAAAAAAGTAAAATATATTTTTCTACACCATTTCAGCCCTAACAGCCTCTGATATGCTTACAAAAACACTTAAGTTTAGATTGACTCTCTGCATTTTGTATTTTTTGTTCAAAATTTTCTACTCAGGCTAATTTCATAATCACTTTGATGTATAAATACAGATGCATGCACTTTGTATGTAATGTGTATGCATATGAATATGTATTTATGGACTATATGAATGTGTGAATGCAAAATAGGTTTGATTTTACTGTTAGTGAAATATCTTTTAAATTGATAGATATGGAAGAAAACAGCTCCATAGATATCATGATTAGTCAGAATAAACCTGTAACATTTCTAAAGAAACCCAATTTGAAAGGTGTTTGACAGAAAATTTGACTCATGTTTATGAATAAGAATTAAATAGAGCTATAAATTCATATTTGATGCTAAAAAACCTTAAAACTACATGTGTCATTAATTGCATTACATTTTCAGGTTAGACTTGGTGATAGCTTGCATTAAAGTTTTCTAAAACCCCTTTTCTTTGGAGCTCAAAAAACAAGCCAGAAATTGTCTGGATTCATCACAGCTTATCATATTACAGTTCCTTTCTGCAAACTGAAACATGGTTTGACTAATATCTGGTGTGATCATTTTAAATTTTGTGTTTTGGAAAAATCCAAATTAGTTTTATCTTGTAGTACAAAAGTATATCTGCCTCTGAGTCTTTCAGAATTACCACGCTCTCCAACACTGTTCATTTCAAAGAACGTAATTTTCAAAATGCTAATGTATTAATACTGCAGCTTTTCAGGAAGTGCTTTCTTTTTAAAATGATGTTTCTGGGACTGCTACAGTATTTTATTGCAGTGATTGCAGGTTAAGGCTGTGAGAGGAGGAGGGGAGTATCCTATAGAGAGATAACATTTCACTAATAAAGAAAAATACTACAATATCTTTTCACAAAAAAAAAAGCAAAAACCAAAAAAAACCCAAAAAACAACCAAACAAAAAAAACCCCACCAACAAAAAACCCCCACCAACAAAAAAACCCCACCAACCTTTACCACAGGTGCATTTTCTGTAACAACATATATTCCCAAATGAGAACCATACAATTTTCTTGCATCCATAAAATTATACTTGTTAGACTTGGCATCTATGACCTTAAAGAAAATATGCTTCTAAGAAATACTATAGAGTAGCTAGTGGTTCTGGAAAAAGTAAAACACCAAGGGAACTTTCAACTTAATATGTATTGGCACCTCATGACATTTTAGGCAGTACTGCTTATTCAAGGAGGTAAGAAGATTTTGAAAGACCATTTAGCAAAAATCAGACTGGTGGTGGATTTATAAACACAGCATATTATAATTGTCTGACAGAAAGATAGAAATAATATTCCATTTGCCGTCAAAGCTGCTCCAAGGAATTAAAAAAGAACAATTCTGTCTGGGCATGGTCAGCTTAATTTTGACAAATTCTCAGAGCTCATCAGATTGCCAAATGACACTGAGAAA
Organism: Cisticola juncidis; assembly: GCA_013400215.1. Taxonomy (NCBI): domain Eukaryota; kingdom Metazoa; phylum Chordata; class Aves; order Passeriformes; family Cisticolidae; genus Cisticola; species Cisticola juncidis. The sequence goes on along the minus strand of VXBR01006352.1, from coordinate 2,861,914 downwards.
GAACAGATACCCCCCTTCCTACCCCTCCTTTCCCTTCTTGGTTCCTTAACATATTGGACCTTTTCCATCACTCAATTACACTGCAAAACATCGTTGTCATTGGCAGTGCTCTCAAAGGGAAGGATTAAACAATTTGGGTTCAGAAGCATGCTGCACCATAAAAATCAGACTTCCATGAAGTTTTTGCCTTCAATATTTAGGGTGCTCAGACACCACCGGAACCTGAGCTCAATAATTTCATTCACTAATAAGAGGATATGGAGTCAGACCTAACTGGACAGACATCAGCTCTAACATCAGTTTGGAATTCTTTTCACATATTAAGCAGTTCAGGGGAAACAAAACAAATGAGTATTGGGCTCTAAAAGCTGAAATAACCACAAATGGGCTCTGTCTTTTCTTTACCAGCTAGGTTTATCTCATGTGTTACTTTTTACTTTCTACACTTTGCATTTTGTTTGTCATAGAGATGACAAAACTGTCAGCAAGAATGAAGAAGTAGTATTAACATTTTACCAGATATTGAATTATTAGTTAATAAATCAAAATGCATGTTCATTAGTAGAGATATTTCACCAAAGTAATGTCATTTAGAGAAAAGCCCAATGTTCATGTTATTTTTTTAATTCCTTTTTCCTGGAAGACAGGACAAATTGTTTCAGTTCATTTTATTTTGTTTTGTATTATTTTCCCACTGCTTGCCAGAAATGGGCAAAGAATTCTCTTGAAAACATAGTTGGAGTAGAGACAGATATGATAACATATTTTGCTACACTTTTTTTTTTTTTTAGATTTTACATAACTATAAATAGCAACTGTATGTAACAGTATAAGAAAAATCATGTATTAAGAGTTATGTTTCCAGAGACATTGTCACACAATTGATTTTATGCCTTGTGTTAATCACTTTACAACAATTTTACAACAATCAATTTACAATCAGTGTTTTCTTATTCATAGGATCCCTCAAAGTTTCAGTATATAACTTTTAATCACAAGGACTCAAATACACAAAGAATTTAGGTCAGAGTTTAAACCTGAAAGGATCTGTAAGTTCAGAGCAGATTTTCAAGAGACAGTCTCCTCTATTTGTGCCAAAATTCCTCTCCCAGCAGTGGATTGATTATGCCCTGCTGAATAAGAGTGTCTCTTTTTATTGTCAGGTCCATGAAAAGCAGCAGCAACATTTCAAAACCAGGGGGAAAAAAGGACATGAAAGAGGAAAAAAATAATGAAAAGTCCCGGTTAGACTTCATATCCAATCCTACCAGTACTTTTGCTTTTCTTTCATCATGAATAAATAATTATTTTTATTTACTCCTCTGGATTATTTTTAAAGAATAAATGTGAAGGCATAATGGGAATAGCTGCTAATAATTTAAAATCCAGGCTATAATGCATTAATCCCTAGAATGATAACACCAAATGGAACACATCTTCATTTTGCCTTGATATCATAAACTTCATGTAAAGAATGCTTTCCAAACTATGATCAAGAAAAATAATAAAACAGAGAATTTGAAGAATTAAATTACTCCACTGTTGAGTCTTATTTATCTTGTAAGCAATGGCATACTTTGAGACATTTAAATATTGCTGTTTATTTAATTATATTGTATTTTGTTGCACTTTTGATCAGTTATTTTGGTCTGGTTGTCAGTTTGGGAGGTTCTGTTTGTTTAATTTCTTTACGAAGATTTTTTTTTTTTTAATTATATATTCATTTATATTCAGAGCCTATCTTTTCTGGATGGTTAGTCCAAAATTATTCAGTATCTCTTTTCAAAAGATTGGTCTGGAAACTTCTGCTAAAATTTTGTCTTGTATGAAAGACAATAAAAAAAGTAAATGGTGAGAGATTTGCTAAGGCAATATTATTAAAATTTGCACAATAATGTGTAGACAACTGCTAAGGTTTGCTTTAAATAACTGAGGAAAAATAAGTGTCACATCTTTTTTTTTTTTTTAACCAAAACAGCTGCTATAATTAGAAAAAATACAAATATAATAGGCAATGGAACAAAAAAGAGGATCTCATTCTCTGAAGGATAGTCAGAGAACCTATTTTGTACTTGACCACAGAATATTATTATTGTAAATCAGGATCAACGTACCATGTGATGTGATCTCCATTTTATATATTTTTTTCTAATGTCATGCCTGTGCATGATGAGCATTTACACTGAGCTATTACACTAAGCAAGCCATGTTGGCCTGGAGACCAACAGTTGGAATTGCCAAAAAGCCACAGGAAAGCGAGATTGTGGTCAATATTGCAGTGCAGTTACATTTCTGAAAAAAGAGTTTTCTTCTTTTAATTTTCCCAACAGTTTGATTCCACTCCTTTAGGTTTTAGGAGTTTTTATTGTAGTATGGTCACTTGTGAAAAGGTTCCATACTCCAATCTATGTTAGGACACAGCTAAAAAGGTTGGATGAAATTCAGCTCTGTTAATTTCAAAGGAGATAAATTGTGACTGAGTTGGTATAATGAAGATTTACTCAACATCAGTTAACAAAAGTAAAATATTTCCACAAATATAGGTCCTGTTATCTTTGAGAAACTATTTGAATGATATAAAAAAATCATCACATATTTTAAAGACAAAACACATATAAGTAGCATGCACACATCATTTCCAATGCCCTTATATTATTTATTTTTTACTTACACTAATTGACAGACTTTAGGATTAATCTTGAAGCTTGAAGATATGTTTCTCATTAATCAGGGTAAGAGCACTGGTCCATGAACATCTCTACCACTTAATTCCTCCTTGCTTTTTTTCTGTTTTGGCCTGTGCTATCCAGGCACAGTATGGGAGAATGCAAGGTCAGGCATTGTCCATCACAGCCTGTGTGGGCCAGACCACCCCACTCTGAGGGGACAAGAGAGACTGCCTCCAAGACCAGAGAAAAGGCACCCTCATCCTTTTTTTTTTTTTTTTTTTATTTTTTTTCTGTTTATGGCCATGGAGAACCACCACCTAGAGAAGAAACCTGGTCATCATTAGCAAAGGTCAGTTTAGTGCTGCCATGATACATAAAATTATTTTTTTAAAAAATATTCACTGACGGAGGTTGTGAAAACTCACTTAGGCTTCCCAGTTTGCCTCTCCTTTTCTTTTTTTTCTTTTGATGGGCTAATAGCAAACTTTGAGCTCACAGCTACCTATTTGGCTTTTTGGGAGTGATTGCCCTTTGTTTAAAAAGGTATCTTACTTGATGATAGAATATACACCTACAATATGTTCTTAGTCTGTTCACACAGAACAGTGTGTACATACTGGAGAAACGTAAATGACAGAACCTCTGTTTCAGTAAAGTAATTACTGTTTTCACAGACACTGGTAAATGTAAAACTCAGTACAAATGATAATTGTTATTGATACGGTTATTTGCTTCCAAAACACATGGTATATGAACTTAAGTCCTTAGAGAGAAAGTTGTGCTGTGTGTTCAGATTAAGAAGAAAGAAGCAAAATTTTCTTTTACCTCTCTCCTGATTATCCTAAATTCAGACCTCCATTAGTATGTATTTGCTGGTTGTTTATGTGTTGGCTAAAAGGGGAAGATGGACAAAAATATGGGTGGAATTAAGATTCTACTTCTTAACTGATGTAACTGAGACAGTTTTGATCAACAAATCCCTGTATTCACTTTAAAAGAAAAGAGAGGAAAAAAAACTATTGCCTCAGAAAAGTATCTTCTTCTCTCATTTGATCAGATACTTAAATGGATTATGAACTTTTCCTAAGAAATTCCATTTGCTGTCTAAAATAAAAAAGTATGAGCTTTGGCAAACGCCTGTTATCCTTTATTTTTTCTTCTGTACAATTTTGTAGTTATTTTGATCATCTAACAGTTTGTCTAAATTAGTTATATAGTGGTGAGTGGAAATGCAGAGAGGTAACGTATTTCAGGATTATATTTCTACTGTAGTGACTGAAATAAATGATGCCTCTCAGATCTGGTTTATGAGGTACAAAGCTTTATTAAAAATTACTGCCATTGTGTACCAACAGGCTTTCCTTGTCTCTATTAAGTTGTTGCCTCTAATTTTGTGACCCCGATTTCAGAAATGCGTGGGGCCTTTCAGAGAATCATAGAACCACAAATTGGAAAAAGTCCTTAAGATCATCAAGTCCAAGTGTAAACATTACACTGCTGAGTTCAGCACTGAACCATGTCTCATTACCCTTCCTTGAGAAGCATCCTCCTAGAACAGTTGTCATAGAACCATGGAAAAATGTGAGTTGGAAGGGACCCACAAGGATCATTGAGTCCAGCCCCTGGCCCTGCTCAGAAACCCCCAAGATTCACACTACACACCTGAAAATATTGTTTAAATGTATCTTGACCTCTGTTAGGCTGCTGCCTTCACCACTTTTTTGGGGAGCCTCTTCCAGTGCATAGCCAACCTCTGGGTGAAGAACTTTTCTCTAATGTCAAAACAAAACCTCCCCTGACACAGCCTCAGGACATTCCCTCACTGGTCCTGTCCCTGTTCATCAGAGTGAAGAGATCAGATCCTGCCTCTCCTGTACCCCTCGGGAGGAAGTTGTTACTTCAGTGAGGTCTCCCCTCAGTCTGATCCAGGATGAACAGACTGAATGACCTCAGTCACTCCTCATATGGCCCTTCACCATCTTTGTTGCCCTCCTCTGGACACTCTCTAATAGTTTATGTCTTCCTTATATTGTGGCACCCAAAACTGCACAGAATATTCAAGGTGAGGCTGCCCCAGAGCAGAGCAGAGCAGAGCAGGACAATCCCACTGGTGTTGCTGTGCCTCATGTCTGCGAGGACACGCTTGGCCCTCCTGGCTGCCAGAGCACTGCTGACTCAAAACTTGTGCCCTACTGTCATATGCACAAAACAATGATATCAAAGCTGCTGGTAAAGTTTCAGTTTTATGGAAGTAAAACTAACAATAGCAATATTTTCCTTAAATTGTTTAATTTTTTAAATCTTGCATGTCATCTATGAATTCATATTTTTAGTGCCCCACTTGAGAAAGTATTGCAGTAATTTTATATTGATAGCACTGACAACCTCTCTCTCTTCTTTTAATAATAAAGACAGTTAAAGATATTTGTAACAACTGCTATAGAAAATCTGTAAAATTTGATGAGATTTGACACAAAACCCTATTTTACTACTGAATAAAATGAAACTATAGATATGATGGTTTCAGCATGATCATGACATGGAGTTTTATACCTTTATCTTACCCCAAATAAAAAGCTGACAAATGTTTTTCTGTGTCTGGGTAAGTCTCAGGCACAGATGAGAGCAAGCTGGCCAAGTCTCATACAATTCAGATTTAAATGATTAGTGTGGGATGTGGAAAGCAACAGGAGGCTTTGGATGAGGTTATATCATCTCCTCTGCTTTGAGTGTATGTGCCTGGTTTTTGTTCATTAAGTTCTCAACATAGGGATCTGATTAGATTTGCAGTTTCTTCTAGATGATCAAACAGTACAATAGTACTAAGCCCTCTTACTCCACCTGCATCTGGTTAAGACCTTGTGTGATTTCCTCTCCAAGCAGAGTCCTCCTCTGGTGACTTAAAATTTTATTACCAAAATGGTGGAATACAGCAAAAAAAGAAGGACACCCTAAATTCAAGCTGAGGATATGTGACAGAATGCAGCTCCTCCTTGGATAGAAAGGCGCAATTTACAGTGAGCAAAACTATGTTTGTATGTAAGGATATATATATATTGATGGCCATTTGTTTTTGTTGAATTCTGAGGTCAGTTTCCACTTTAAAAATGTCCAGCTAACCTGGCAATGATCCATATGGGAGACATTGTCTCACAGTTCAATGGGCAACCAAATCAAGGACAGAAGTATAGTCTGGAATTCAAGGATATTTGTTTCTGGATTGTCCTGAAAAAATCAGATAATTTACTTTTCAGTTTTGCAATATAAGCATTGCAACATACATTTATAATCTATCAGCACTTGTACTGATTTTGGCTGCAATAGGGTTAATTTTTCTCCTAGCAACTTGTGTGGTGTTATGTTTTGAATTTGTGATGAAAGAGTGTTGATAACACAGGGATTTTTTTATCTGTTGCTGAGGGGCACTAACACAGAATCAAGAGCTTTTCTGTCTCTCACTCCACCCCACCAGAGAGCAGGCTGGGAGTACACAAGGAGCTGGGAAGGGGCACAGCTGGGACAGCCAATGCCAAATGGCCAAAGGATGTTGTTTCTGATCCCAAATCATATGGCATTATGGTCAGCATGTAACACAGGGGAAAGAGAAGAAAGAGGGGACATTTGGAGAGATGGCAATTGTCTTCCCAAGTCACTACTATGTGTGGTGGATCCCCAATTTCCTGGAGATGGCTGAACACCTGTTTTCCATAGGAAGTGACAAGGGAAATTTTTTTTTTGTTTTTGTTTTTTTTTTTTTT
>VXBR01006352.1:2816811-2855379 GCA_013400215.1 Cisticola juncidis | reverse complement strand
TTTTTGCTTTGCCTGTGGTTGTCTGCAAAAGCAGCTTTTGCTTTACCTATTAAGCTCTATATAAACCCAAGAGTCTTCTCTTCCCATCCTAGCAGTGGGGAGTGAGTGAAGAGTTCTATGGGGCTGAGCTGCTGACTGGGTTAAAAATTGTAAGTGCTCTATGTGTGATAGTAAATGTGTCACTTCCCTGGATTTTTGAGTATATTCACACTGTATTTTTTGACTCATACTAACTTATTAATTGTAAATACAGCAGAGTAAGATAAGGTCACTTATTTTTAATTTCATTTACTTTTAGATCTGAGTGAAATTATTCTAAGTTTCCACATTGTTATCTTCCTCCAGTTCCCTGTGTCTATATCTAGTATTTGCTTAATATCAGAAAATAATAAAGTTTTTCATAATACCTACACATACAATATCAACAGATGAATCTACCCTTGAATCAGGAGGACAAGGCAGAGGCAAGTCCTTCAAATGCCAAAAACCATGGCAAACTTAAGCAGATCTTACCCCAACATCATGAGTGTTACATTATATAAACACAAGCTTAAGAAAATAGATGATTTTTAATGTAGAGTTAATTTAATTCAGAAATGTGCCTTAGAAGATCTCCCTTGTATACAGAATAGTGCTTCTTTTATACTCACTCTTTGCAGTCATAGATGTTGATTTTATTTCTGTGGCATTTCCCTGTCTCAAGTCAGTAAGATGTCTACTTTTGCATAGTCTGAAGTCTAAATCATGGATCTATCTACTCTTTTGTCCATTTCTAAAGTATAAAACCTGTTCCAGTCCCAGTTTTGGAGGATCCAAACTCCTCGAGCTTGCTGTGCACCCTTTGAAAATTATATTACCTCAAGTCTCAAGTGCATACTCTGTGTTGTTCATTCATTGTACAGGAAGCAAGTATAGATCTTCTATATCTGAGACAGTTCAGCAAGGAAAATGCAGGCACACAGAGAAATTTCAAGCACCTGGAAATATACAAAATGAGGGCAACCCGTACCTTATGTGTCCTTCTTCTTTTGGATATGGCCTTAAATAAATTGCATTTAGTTTACTCACGGGTTTGATACAATTTCAAGCACATCATATTTCACGTTGTTGATGCTAAAATTACATTGATGTTATATAATTTCATATTTTAAGGTATTATTTAAGACTTTTCAGCGTTTTTTTTAAATTTTATTTTTTATTGATCATTTCATACAGAAAGCAAAACCAAGCTTTTATGCTTGGTAGGACATAAAATTGGGTCATTCTGCCATTTTCTCCATTGGTTATCAGCTGTGGAGCTACTAAGTCCGAGGATGCTACCCTAGTACTAAAAATTGCAATTTGGCAAAAAGAAGTTAAGCATCAAAGGCTTTTGTGACAATTGTCTTGGATAACAAAGTACTTTTGGAAGTTTTGACTAAGCAGCAATATAATTATGTGGTCCTTACAGAAAGTATCAGAAGTAAATGAATGCAGTAGTTTTATGGCTTTGTTGTGATTGGGTTTTGGTTGGGTTTTATCTGTTTTTCCTTTTAATGTAGAGAACAGACACCTGAGAACTGGCTGCTGATTTATTTGATTTAAAGAATAATGAGCATCATGTATCAGGTACCTGAAACAAGAAATGTGTTGCAGCTGGAAATATGAGCCTGTTAATTCACATAAGCATTGCTACTTAGATGGAGGGTTTTCTTTATGTTTGATAGAAAATGGTTTTGCTTTCATAATTACTTGGCAAGGAGTCTAGTTGTAATTGTTGCCAGATGGGTGGTCTCATGTGAGATTAAAATAGGCAGCCTTCAAGCAACACTTTAATAATCTGACCTTCTCATTGGGAAAATTTCATTTATAGGCCCTGTAGGAAGTTCGTTTCCACAAATAATATATTTGTGATAGAAGGAAACTCCTCCCTCAGATTCTAGTAAGTTAGTAAGGATAGAATTACTCAGCTTGTCTTAAAAACATTAAACTTCATTCAAGTCTGCTACCCTGAGTATTTAGGGTCATTTACAAAACCAAATTTGCAATTGCCATCTTCCTGTAATCTGCCTGTCTAGCATAGCTGCAGAGAAGGAATTGCAGGGATCTCCTTAATTCTTTCTGCAGTGGATCAATACCACTCAAAAACATCACATCCTTTAAATCTTACTAGCATAGGCAAGCTCGATTCTTAGATTTGGGAAATAGCTACATTTTCACATGACAAAGGTCAAACTTTAATTATTTTAAGGAGAATAAGTTTCAAATGAACTACAGCAACATTATCTACACATTTGATCTACCTCAGATGTCTAACCAGCTGCCTGGCTACACAGACATTATAAATTCTTCCACACTAAATCGTAGTTCCAAGCAGACAATCTAGTTCTTTTTGATGGCTGGTGAATTTGTGACCTCCCTGGAATAGTTTGAGCTGTAAACCATTGAATGGATAAATGATGCATAAAGGTAGTTTCTTCATCTGTGACAGATCCAGTAATAGTCTGGGCATATTTTTTAGGTAATATAAGTGAAAACTTTGTCCATTCTTCTATCCCAGAAGTCTTACTTTTTGGACTTTTGTGCTAGAAGTAGCATGTACTTTCTGCTTTTAAAAAGCCCTTAAAATATATCTACAATAGATATAGCAAAAAATAAAAACCTTATTTATCTTTATGGTAATATTAAGATTATTTTTTTTCTTAGCATGTTATATATGTTAACTATATAATATCAGATGATTAAAATTCCTTTAGAAATTTGTTTAGGAGAATCTCTTTTTCAAATTTTAAAATGTTTACTATGCTAGCAATATTTTGAAGATCTTTATGTTTTCACACTTAATTTGTGTGACAGACATATACGCCTTTTTTCTATGACTGAAGTAACTTCTGTATTGCCAAATTTGAAACTAGGACTTAAGCAGAGTATTCAGTTTTCACTCTTGCCTTTGATTTACTTGTTTTCATATGGCATTGCTCTTGAAGTGTTTTTTGGTTTTGTTTTGGTTTGTTTTTTTTTTGTTGTTGTTGTTTGTTTGTGTTGTTTTTTTTTCCTGGTTTTTGTTTGTTTGTTTGTTTGTTTTGGTGTTTTTTGTTGTTTGTTTGGGTTTTTTTTGACACTTCATTAAAGGAATTTTATATGTTGAAGAGATTTAATTTCTTTAGGCAACCTAGAAGGCCTTCCCAGTTAACAGACATAAATTCATGATTGCTTTTTCCCTGACTCCATAAAGGGGCAAGGTCTTGATGTGGAACATTCCCTCCCCATACCTAGGGAAAGAAAATCCAGGAAAGGGATCTGGATTTAGACAAAGTCTTAGCATTCTTATTCAATTGTCTTAACCCTTGCAGGTAGATTTGACATAAATACATTCTAATATTTGCTTTACAATTGATTATCTGCAATTGTTTATCTGCAAGCAACCTTAATTGCTGTATTTGGTACAAACTGTAAGGACAAAAAAAAAAGGTAGAAATTAATTTAGCTTTAGTTTAAATGCCTGTTGACATTAAAGCCTGTGACACAGGGACTCTTTCTAGCAGGAGATACAGGCATATAACCCTATGGCATTTTCTCTCCTTTGTCTGCCTATAGAGGACAGGTTAGATAGTGAAATTTATAACATAACCAGAAGGATCCTGCCTATCCAGTAATTATTGTCCAATTATCATCCAATAACTATTTTACATTAAAAATGTAGTTTTTCTGCAGATTGATCTATTCCAATTTTACTAGTTGTTTCAATGTATAATTTTATGCATTTTGTTTGGTTGGGGTTTTCTTTTCGATATAAATTGAAAGAAAAAAGTAAAATTTTGTTAAATGAACACCTATTTCTAGAGAGTGCTAGAGCACCGAAAATCCTAGAATAGCATCACATGCTGCTGTATGTCTTTAGGCAATGCTCGGGAATCCAAATAATGAGTTATGACCCCTCTCAGCTATGAGGTGTGTGGTAGAGCTAAAGTATTTTCTTGTTCCAGTTGAGGTGACAGTCTATGTGCTGAATGCAGGATGAAAACAGAGCACTGCAAAGAGACCGTGAGACAAACACTGCTTAGCAATATAGACTATGTTTTACTGCACCAATTGCTTGGGGGCTTTGGTTTCTTTTATGCATCATAGCCAATAACAGCTTTAGGAAGAGATTTGATGGTGGATTACAAGATAGCTCTAGGGGTCTTTTAAAGGAGATCCTCCCAGGCATGAAAGGAAGTATGAGAGTAAGCCTGAAATTGCTTGCTGCAAAACGTAGCAAGAGTGATAAACGTACACAGGCTTGGGCTCATATAAAACAGAAACTAGGTATGTAGTGTGAGGATTGGCCATTAGGGTACCTGTTAATAAAGAAAAATAGTGTATATTTGATGAGATAGAAAAATAGTGGAAGGGCATAAAGGGAAGAAAAGTGAGCTAGGAAAATATTCCTTACAGTAGCACTCTGAATAGATTTGATTGAGGCAAGATCATCTCTCAAAGCTGCAAAGAAAGACTTTCCAATAAGCAAGATATGAGATGATGAGGACCTTGGGAGAGATTTTACTGCACAGGCAGAGAGGATTATGGTATCTTATAGCTATTATGCAGAATGAATCAACAAAAATTAGATGTAGCTGGGCTATGAGGCTCCGGAGAGCGGACTGAGTCAAAGATGATGCCTACATTATGGTCCTTGCTCTTATACTGAGCCTAGTAGGTCCTTTATCATTAAATTTGTTGTTCATCACAGTTTTAGAGTAATTGTGTAAAAACAGTTCAGTAGAATAAGAAAAGGACAAACTTTTTTTCAAAGTAGGATGGGAAAATTGCCTAGAAGTGTGGACGGACTAAAGGAAAAAACTCTCCTACAACATCTGCCCCAAGCAAAACACATGATCATCTTCCACTATTTGTGACAATGTAGTTCTGGGAAAACTGACATAAAGGAAAAACATGAACAATAATTCAAGTTCACAAGCTCAGTTCAGCAGTTCAGCACTGACTTTGAGATTTTTGTTCTCTGTCACGTTCACTACCAGGAACATTTTATTATTTCCCTTCTCCCAGTGTGCCAACCCATCCCAAGCTGGGAAGCAGCTCACCTTTTCTCATGTACCAATTCACTTGGGTCTCCTAGACCCTGAAATATGGAACCTCCTATGGAAACTTCTGTGCTTGGTTTTTGCACTGTCAATTTGGAATGCCTGTGCCATAACATGACCTCTGAAGGTCGCTTTAATGGGGGCTGATTGGAAGTTGTCATTAAAATGGTAAGACAATTCTAACTGTGGATAAAAATGAATACAGGATTTTTTTTAGATATGAGCAAGCTCTAACCATTGTTCTTCACTTTTTTCCCAACCCTTATCTATCTCAGTTTCACTTCTTACTTTTTGCTTTAATGTTATCTATGTGTTTTATTCCTTATTAATTTATCTTACTAACATGTACCTTTACTCTCAGAGCCATGAATCTTCTTTCTCAGTGTGCACAGATAAAATAGGAATACTCTTTTGATATAAATCTGGCAATGTCTACATCTACTTTTCAGACTAGGAAATTGTAAAATATTTCTGCTTGGGATTACATCTCCCTTTTCCTTAATATTACATTAGATAATCTTAATTAAACTATGAGATAAAATATCTGGATAGAACTTTCATAGGAATTTTATTTATTTATTTACTCACAGAATTTTTTGAGGGAGAAAATGTCTAGGCATAAGTGTGAAAAGACAAGTCTAAACCATCATCCAGTTATAACTCTTTGGTAAAAAGGAGATTTTGAATCCATGTGGTAATTCTCATCAGTAGATAACATTAAATGGGCAACTGACCTTTTTGAGAAAAACAAAACAAAACTGACCCTCCCAAAACCTCACAAAAAAAACCCCAAGAAAACCCCAAACAATCAAAAGCATGATACACAGTAACTCAAGTCCATTAACTGGTTTAATTTATTTACTTTGACAGGAGTGGTGCACAGTTCTGTGTGCACGATATGATTCCATATACTTCTTGATTTGTTTCTCTATCATTTTCCTTGTTGCTTTCTGTTAGAAATTAGATTATAAATGCTCACATAAAAAACAAAACAAAAAGGTTTTCAATCAAAGTCAGACAAAATACTGAAATAGCAGAGACAAATAAAAATTCTTTCAGATATATTAGGACCAGTGTGTATGGGTTTTTATTATTTATTCACTACTTATTTAAAATATTCTCACAATGCTGCTTGTACTTACTCTGAAAATAGTGAAGTGTTACATGGATTTTACATGCTGGCCCTCCCATGAGTGCTTTTAGTAAGCTCTGCCTTTTGAGCAGCCTGTTCTAATGGAGATTGAAGCAGTGGAGAGAAGAAAGCAACAGAAAAAGGTTACAAGTTAGGAAAAAAGGTTGTGATTAACTAGCTTGACATTCACTACCACTTTGGTACAAGGTGGAAAGAATACCTCTCCTGTAAAATAGCTGCAGCATTTAGAGCTATTCATATTTGTTTTAAGCTATTCATCTTCACTTTTTTATCTACTATTTTTATATTGAATGTTAAAGTACTAAATATAATTCATAATAATTGGCCAACATTTTCAATAGAAATAATCTTTTTTTCTAAAGCTCTTTGAGTTGAGAGCCTTTTCTTCAGCTTTTTAATTCTGTTTATTTTTTATTTCAAGTCGATATTCACTCCACATAAACTTTACAAAGGGTGACTTCTCATTTTCATATACCATTGACAGGGAAAATGACTTATTGAATACAATTCACAACATAACCATACAGGTAAACACTAAGCTAACAGTTGTGGTGTAAACTTACAGAAAGACTGTGATTTAAGTCAAATGGTTTAAATAGAGTGGAATTCAACCTTCAGCTCTAAGGGAGGAACTGCTTTGTACAGAGATGAATTTAAATTTGTTATTTCAATTTGCAATATTTAGCAGTCAAAGAAAATGGGAATGGGAAAATTTAGGAGACACTAAGTTATGTCATGGCTGAAAGTGCTCATTAACCACCAGTACCCACATTGGTAGAGGATAGAACTTTCCGATATGACCTGAATAACTTTAGACACAAAAGTATTGATAGAAGGAAGAGCTAAAACTGGTATTTCTCTTTTCCTAAATATGTTAATGTATTACTGAATAATGTCTCATTTCCTTCTCTATGAGAAGGAAATACCCCAACGAGTATTTACATATTCAGTACTCATGCTTATATACACCACACTAAATTAAGACCCCCTTACATATGAACATTCTGTAAATTACATTATCCCTTTTACCAGATCTCTTTGCCACCGCTTGAACTGTTACCTTTCCCTTAATTCTTGCTTAGTAAAAAAACCTTTTTCTCTTCAGAAACCTGAAAACTTGTTGTCTCTATGGTGATGGGTTGATACCATCAGGCACCTAAAAATCACATGGCCAAATGCCTGCTACCATCTGCTCCAGCTGGACGAGGAGTGAGCAAGAGAAGTAAAACTAAAAAATTCCTGAGTCTTGGTGAGTACAATTTAAAGGGTGGAGGAATGAGGGAGAAAACCCAAACAAGCAAGTGATACAAAGGTAATTCCTCACTACCTCCCATAAGTATGCCCAGCTACTCTCTGAGCAATGACTGTCTCCCCACAGTTTTTAATGAGAAGCATAAATAATATTATGTTATATAATATCCTTTTGATCACTTTGGGTCAACTGCTAAGGTTGTGTCACCTCCCAACTTCTCCCAACTTCCTCAGCCTACTCATTGCAGGGAGCAGACTGGAGAAAAAAGAAATGTACCAAAACAAAGCAAAACCAAAACAAACAAACAAACCAACAAGTCCCCCAATCCCAAAACCTTAATGTTGTACAAGCAATGCTCAAAAAAAGTCACAGCATTGATTCTATCAACAGTGCATTAGTGAGAAATCCAAAACACAATACAGTACTGGCTGCTATGAAGAAAATGAACTCCAACTCAGCCAGACCCATAAAGTGAATATATTTATAAACATATTTAAATTATATACATTTAAGTTCAGTCATATAACCTGACTGAGAGACACATATTCACATATTTCCCTTTTTTGCCTGATCTTTTCCCTTCCTGCTTTCCCTTTCCCTTTCCATTCCTACTTTCCCTTTCCCTTTCCCTTTCCCTTTCCCTTTCCCTTTCCCTNTTCCCTTCCCCTTCCCCTTTCCCTTTCCCTTTCCCTTTCCCTTTCCCTTTCCCTTTCCCTTTCCCTTTCCCATTACATTGTTCAGACCAGGATGAGTGCTACAGTACACACTATACACAACTGGCCAGCTGCTATTCCTACCCTTACATTTGCTGCAGAACTTCTACCAAATTCAAGAAGCAGAAAATTTTTCTATGGGTGATTACACATATTATGGGAATGTTGTTTTGTTTGGTTGGATTTTTCAGCATGCTTTCTCCTGTAGGGGAAAAAGTGAAGCAAATGCTGGGGAATTGAATCATGATAGTGTATTAAAATTTTCACTTTTTCTGTCTGTCAAGAACAGGTAGTAGTTGTGAGCCATAAAATTATCATAACAACATCATTCTGAAGAACTGAGTGTCAGTGCTTAACACTATTTCTCTAATGGCATTTCACCTTTCATTTCTATTCAGCTGAAAACGTTTCCTGCAGTAAAACAAACTGTGATACTGATGAACATTGACATTTGTTTACAGTATCATGTAGTAAGACAAAGGCTGAGAATATAATAGACCCAACGGGAGAGTATCCACAGATTAGAAGAGAAAATGTACCAACAGCTCTTAATTATCAATTCAGACTGCTAATCTTGGATTGAAAAAAGAAAAGTAAAAATTGGTTTATTATTATTTTCTTTTGAAGTTAGCATCTTTGGCCAAAAAAAGGAGCCAGAAGAGTGGCAGAAGTAGCTTGGGAATTGTAAGACACAGAAGATACGAGGCTGAGGGATGGGGAACAACAGCAAGGAAGACTCAGTGTTCAGAAGTCCTTGATTTGTTACAGTTTTAAACCCTGGGATGTGCTGTAAAGATAATCATAAGTAAACTAAAAATTTTAAATCCAAAACCAAATAAAACTCTGAATATGTATGGAAGAAAAAAATAATTTATTTGCAGTTAAAATACTGTAGTTAATTTTCCTGATCTATGCCAAGTCATTATTTTCTGATCTGTTAAAAAAACTTGAGTAGGGGCTTTAGTTGAGCTATGTAAAAATGTTGACAGCAACTATTAAGTGTAGTGTACATATGACTCTTTCAGGTCTCAAGCTTGTTATGTATTCATGTCAACTTCAGCATTCTTTGGCATCAATTTACAATGTAAAATACTGTTTCTGCATTGCACTTTATACAAAAACGTCATTTTTCGAGCAACTAATAAATGTTAACTACATTTACAATAATAAATATGGGCTCCAAAAATCTCTTTGTGCCCTTATGTGTGCAAGTACAATGGAAACAGAACATATTTTTGTGGAATTGAATATTTTCGTTGAAATGTCAATTAATTTTTTTACTGCACAAGGTTGTATTAAAAAAAAAAGTGTGAAGAATTTTTTAAAAAAACCACAGAAATTATTAAATGGAGACATGCAAAAGAATGCCTTAGAGATACAAGTATCTGTTATAGAAAGTCAAAAGAATAATATTATTGTCAGTTTTAAGTTTCCATTATTCTTCCTTTTCAAACTCAGCTCCCGGTTTTCTCTATGATGATATTATATCCAAGGATAAAGTGAATCTGTGTTCAAGAAGGGATACCATTAAGTTTTATCATTATATTATGTTGCGTTCTGGCTTCTTTTAAAAAAAGATTTAGTGTTCTTCTAAGATTGCTGCATAAATAAATTTTGTACACACAAACATTTTCCATAACACTTCCCTTGAAGGAAATTTTGATGTGAAAAAGGGAAATTTCAGTCTGAAAAACTTACTGGAGGAAACCTTTTCATCTGAAATGAAACTCTGCTGCTGTAGAGATAGTATATGAAGATGTAGCATAGAGGACTAAGATTATGTTGAGCTAGAGGTATCACAAGGAAGAGCATGTAGGAGAAAGGACATAAAAAGAGAAAGTAGAGATAATAACCAGAAAAAAGGAATTGACCAGTTATAAGTGTGAAGGCAAGAAATCTTCACGTGGAATGAAAAGGCCAGGAAAAAAAACCCAAAAAAACCAAATACCTGGAAGGACAAAGAACCTACTGACCCAGAATGTGTAGTTCCCAGTTCCCTCTACCACTGGTGGAGGTGTCATGGAGGGAAGTAGACACATACGAACCAATATGAACCAATGCTGCCTCACGGGAGATGGCAGCTATTCCTCTCTGCTGACTGTTGGGAAGTGATGAGTGATGCATACCTCAGAATCCAGAGGAGTGATACCTAGTCTGTTAATCATAGCCAAGGAATGGTATGAAATCCACTCACATAGGAAAAATGAATACTGATTTTTTAAATTTATTTTTTTAGACTGTACATTCTTCATTACTGAGATGAGCAATCAGTATCCTTCACAATTCTTTACATAATATGTCATCTCTTTGAAAGATTTTTATATCAAATACATTTATCAGTTTTTCTTCAATATACTCTGAATATAGATGCTAGGGAGTAATTACTTAATTTGGTCTTTTGTGGTGGAAGATAAAAGTGCACTTCTAGTCTAATGGTCTTGTGTATTTTGAAAAGCAGCATATTACACTGACTGTTCCATGATTTCAACTTTCTGATCAGTTAAACTTAGCAGTCAATTCCATTTAGTCAGATGGCACTAGTACAATATGTTCTTCTTTTTTGTCTTTAATCTTTTGTCTTTTAATTTTCAGCTGTCCATTCTGTTAGAAAGAGGAAGCAATGGTCTAGTTGCTGCAGTATCTCCATTAGGATTGGACTGGGGTTCCAGTGTTCTCTCGCAATAATTTGCAACTAAGCCTTCAGGATTCAATTCATTTAGATACTGGACATCATAAAGAATTCACATGCATATGCTCTAATACAGTCTGATTTCTTTGTGAAAATGGACTGACTGTTTGAAGCAAAACACAATTCCCTCTTTACATCAATGTTTCTCCGCATATCCTTCACACCATGCCCTGGTCATTCTTTATTGAAAACAAACCAGTATTTTATAGATGATAAGCATTTTTATGTAATTAGTGGTGCTTATCATTTCAATATACCATATTATTTGTAAAGGTAATTAAAATATGTCCTTGCATAAGCAGTGCCTACACATGATTAGAGGTATTTACACTCTCAGTTTTGCAAAAGCATTTAAGAACATAGTTTGGTCAAAGAAATGGAGTACAATTTGTTGTAAGAAGGATTTTTATATCAAATCCATATCTTATTTATACATTATGACTGCAGAGTTGCAGCAGAAGAATTACCATTACATTGCAATTTGTACTTCACTCATCTTCATCATCACAAGACTTCTGTGATTTCATATTACAGTGAAAATCCTATCATTTCCTCCACATAAATAGGCCTTTAATGTGTAGAAGGTCTCCTTTCTGTTATAATTATAAATTCATATGTTGAGAATGTTGGATTTAATATTTTCCATTGTTAGATGCTTGTGCATTTTGAAAAATGAGTGGAAGTCATTTGGGTTAAGTAAACTCAGCCTTTTTTCCCCTGTTGTTTTGCTTCTGTTCTCATACCCAAGGAGCAGCAGCGAACATGTCATAATGGAGTGGGGAGACCTTGAAGAGCCCTGCCATTAAACAGTGCATTAAGCAAAGCCTCTTCAGACAGTCCATTGCGAGGAGAGGTCTGCTCCATACAAACAAAGCTCTTGAGATGCACTTTGTTGTGTTCTTACCATTCAGAAAAGGGCTATTATCCTGTGCCTGTGACTCTGTGCACAATATTTCAATTGGTTCCATTTCATTGGTTTTACAGGGAACAATAAAAGAGGCCTCTTGTTCCTGGCCATCCAGCATGAGAATAGACCATGCTGAATCTCTATCATCAAGCTTTAAAAGCCTCGTAAAATATTTAATGTATTCATTCCATTTAGAAGTCATAGACAAACAGTCTTTTTCCATGAAACCAAAATTATTTTTTTAATTACAGAAGTATTAGTCATTTACTATAAACCTAAACAAAAGTTTTTAGGATTTAAATTTACTTAAATTTACTTAAATTTACTTAAATTTAAAACACCAGAGGAAAATATCCGTGACATTTTCTCAAAATTGTGTTGCAAGCATGAGCAACTGCTTTCTGACTAACTTGAGAAATTAGGAAAATAAGTTCCTTAGTCTCTTTTCAAGGAAAGCTGTCTTAACAGTATAGAAAGAGCTCTGTGGTGTAGTGTTAGCACTCTTGCTGCTTTTAGATGTAATTAGAGAACAAATTATTCTCATTTGTGTGGTTCAACATCATACAAGGGCAGTTTTATAATTCCAGTGCATTTCAGATTGCCTCATGGCCATTAGTCTGACAATCCCCAGATATGCTGCCTTCATTTTGGAAGGAGATGTCAAGGGAACTCCCAGGTGATGAGGTCTGGTTTCGGTACTCAAAACGCCTCAGTGCAGTGTGAGGTGCATCTGGACACGCAGGCCTTTACAGCCCGGGGTGATGGGGCAGCACAGACCTCTGCAGAGCTGGCTGACTTGCTTCCTCCCACAGCTGGAGGCCATGGTTTTTTAGCAGCCTTCCTGCAGGACACATGGTGCTCTCTCAGCATGGGGAGGCACTGGAACTGCTTAGAGCCACATGATGCTAAAAAGACACTTGCTGACTGTCTTGCTTCAATGATAATGTATATTTAGGTCCACATGTAACATGTCCAGTCAAGAGGAAGTCTCTCTACCTTGCTTTTGTTTTATAGACTTTTCTGCTTTTTAATGAGGAGAGGAAATATATTTTTAGGAGCAAGTACCCACTTAAAAAAAACAACAAAAAAGGCAGATAGAGAAGAAGAAAGCTGTATTTTTTTTCCCCACAGTATTATCTCTCTAAACTGCTACATGTTAGAACAGGTTTCCATGGCTATGCAGGATTGTTTCATTCAGTCACTAGTGTTATTGTCAATGCTTTTAAATTATGGAACATAAATATCAAATACATTCTCTAGTTTCATGTAATTACATGGTAACTGTTGCAGAAGACACAATTACTTTTGCCTCTCAACAAAAGTGCAAGCTGGACAATTTTCACCGAGGTCTGCCAAATGCAGCATCTAAGTTAACTGTCTGGACTTGTAATTATCAAACTCTAAATTATTTTAGTTTATTTTGCAAAATCTTAATTTTCAATTAGCCTTTAATTTTGAACTGTTCTGTAAAAATCCCGTTCAGTAAACTAACAATACTCCTTCTTCTAACAAGTCCAGTCACATCAAAACTGTTCCAATGCCCTGAGTTCTTGTCAAGTGTCCGGTGACAGGGCAAAATGAGATATGAGAGATATGAAATATATTGTTTGAGAAGCAGGATTGTGTTTCAGCCTCAATTTTTTTTCTGCCACAGCTGCCTTCTGAAAGTGCAAAGCGGTTAACCTGCCATTTTTCACAGCTTCAATTAAGCCCAGTAGGATGTGCCTCTTTAGAGATCCAGCAAAGGGCTGTATTTTAATTTGTCAAGCAGCAACATTTTTATCACGTGGGAGGTGATCAGGGTTAATTACTACTAGCAGCTGAACAGGTTGTGTTAGAAGTATGTCAGGTGCTTATGGTATATGTGCAGCTCTTTAAACTTTATTCTTCACATCGTGAGGTGTGAGCACAAATCTTATGTGAAGAACGGTGTTGCAGACCAGCACTTCTGTAGGACCAAGTAGCTTTCTGGTCTCTGTTGCTGGTGTCTGGTTAAGTCTCTTACATGCCTATGTTTGTTCTCAGATTGTGCTTTCAGAGCCACAGGATTGTTACTTTCTTATTTTTCACTGATTTTTTTTTTTTTATCAGGAAGAACATTATGAGTAAAGCAACCTGTGTAAGCTCATCAGCAGATAGAGACTAAAAGGAAGGATTCATCTATCTCTATCTAGATGTATATACCCAAAATATACATCCTCAGCTCTATACACTTATAGTCCAGTAGAGAAGAAAAAAAAAATCAAGGTTGTGTGGTGTTCTTCTCTAAATTAGCTCATTTCATGACTGTTTAAGGAAACCTTGGATGACTGTCTCAGGCATAGGCATTTTGTCGGTGATTTAGAAGGGCCAGAATTCTGCCAGTGGAATAGATGTATATTCTCTTTTCATGTAGAAGAATTAAAACTGATGATGACTTTGGAAACACAGGGACATAACAAATATAAGAAATACTGCTGATAGCATTGTTCTTACCCAGATATCTCACAGAGCTGAACTAAAATCCTGATTGCTCTGACTATGGTGATTTTTCTCAAACATTGATCACACGTCCCACCATCTCAATCCCCCACAAAATAACCTCACCAGCAGAATTGAAACTCCTAACTAGAAAATGAAGTAATTCAGTGAATTTTGTTAAAAGTTAAAATGCTGACAGAACAAAATAAAATCAAATTTTTGCACATGTTAAAAATAAACTTTTCTTTCCCTGTGGAAAGATTATTTCCTAACGCATCTCCATCTTCAGCCATTTTAGTTGACCATAGGAATAAATTGACCCAGACTAAGCTTTCAAGTGAATAAAGAATTTGTAAGTGGATTTTTTGTGAAATTGGAAGGACTAATCCCTAAGAGAGTCAAAACATGAGAATAGGTCCAAAAAAAAAAAAAAAAAAGGGGATTACTTTTTATTGAAAATGAATGTGTTTTATGTATAAGTTTTCCATGTCTATCTACATCTATCTATTTGCATAATTTGCTTGTTTCCATATAGAAAAACCTATACAGACTTAAAAAAATGTAATTTTCTAATCATAGAACCCCTGGCTTTACATCACTGATTAACTTTCACATGAAAATAGTATATAGTGTCTCTAAACAAGACCATTATCCCCACCTTCACTGTAGAGAATATTTTACATAATAATCAATCCATAACAAGCAAAGGCCATCTTGTAGCTTCACCATGAAAAATACTGTGATTGGCCAGACACTCATAGCTAACATGGGTGTAGATCTTTCCATTGTAAAAGAACTGATCAATCCACCACTCCCTAAAAATAAAATGAAATTTAAAAAATATGATATTGTAGATCTAGAATGAGTTAAGTAGGTTTTTGTTTGTTTGATTGTGGGGGTTTTTTCTGGGATTTTTTTTTTCCTTCTATTTTCTTTGCTGCATTAATCAGTTTTGCTGTTCAGAGTACAAGCAAAAAAGAGAAGTAATTATCTAGAAGTATTGTCTAGTTTCAAATAATAGTTTTATTTGTATGTCTATAATAATTATGTCTTCATTTCTATATTTAGTAGGCCAGAATAAGACTTAGCATGTTGATATTTCTGAAAGATTGTTTTAAGTAAATGAAAAAAGCAGTTGAAGAACTACAGTAGGTGTTAACTCCTATTTTGCCTGGCTCCACTTAAAAGACTTTTGATTAATTCTGAGAAAAAGAAACAGACAGACTTTTATCGTGAGTTACTTGACCCACATACCATGGAAACCATTTGCTCTTCTGTCTTAGAGAGGGCAGCACAGCTTACTCTGGAGACATACAAGGATAGCCTCTTCTTCCTGACACAGCCCAGAAGTGCTTCAAGCAGGACTCGAGGTATGGCTGGAAGTAATCAAAGAGGATTGGTGGGTTTTGAATCATTGTGTGAATGCCTGAAGCAAGTCACCTTCCTTTCCTGAGCTCTGAAATGCTTAGGGCAAGCTGATACTTCTGAATTCAATGAGCACAGCAACACAGATGAAAATCTGAGTATTCAGATTAGATTTATTCAGAGAAAGCTATCATTTTTAACAGATGGACTAAATAAAACTAAGATGTAAACCGATCCACAATAGCAGAAAAACAGTTCTGGTTGTAAAAGAAAAACCCCAATATTGCTCACAAAAAAAAAAAAAAAAAAAAAAAAAAAAAAAGTAGAATGTGCTGTTAATTTAGTCAAGTTCTAATCTAAAACTCTGGAAGTCAGGGATTTAGCATGGCAAGGAGAAATCATCTCTCTCTACAATGCTATAGATGCAGAAAATAAATCCTTGAGAAATACGTGAGGAATGCCTGGTCTAAAGGCTTTGAACTGCATCTGCATCACTCCTTAACAAAGGCAGCCAGCCAGCTTGTCAGTCTGTCTGTCCTGTTCTTCTCATTATGTCATACGGTCTGTAAACTAAATTTCCAAAGTCCTGAGCAGTGATATGCAAAGATATATATCTAATCCAAGGGATATCAGCTACAGACCTGCTTCAACAGGACAGTCTTGCTGCTTTGTGTCAGAATGGCAGCAAAAAGCAGCTGCAAATCCAGCCAGTGCAGAGAACTTATAGCTGCTTGGCTGTGTCAGAGAGAAGCAAAACAGCAACAGCTCACTGATGGATCCTTCATATAATCCCCAAATAAAATTTGCTATCATAAATATAATGGTTTAGGATAATCTTTTGAATAATTCCATGGCCTAAAAAGAAAAATTGTATATATAAAAAATGCTGCTGTTTCTGTTATGACTATTTACACATGGAAATTCTTTGGAGAATGTCAAATAATAAAAAAATATAATATAACATAGCCAATCTCCTAGCCATTTTGAGGTTGCACTGAGACTTACAGATGAAATGAGAATGGAAATAATTGTAATTTAAATGAAGTTTTATGGAGACTTTCTCTGACAAAATAAAGTTAAAAAGGGCAAGGGAAGGGAAAAGAAGATAATAAATCTATTTGTCTAGCAAATACAAACACATTTACAATTTTGAAAATATTTTCTTTGAAATTATGGTTTTTGTTTTCTAACTAACATCAAAACCAAACTAAACCGAAACATAACTTGCAAAGAAAACATACAAGAAAAAATATTAAAGCTCTTGAAATGGCATTTCTTTGCATTATCGTCTGTCTTATTTACTGATCATAGCTGCACATGAATGTTATTTTCCCTCCTCTCTACATTTAATGATTTAGATTGACATTTTGGAAACATGAATTTTCTGACACTTCTCCTGTGGAACTTGTTATGAGTATAGTGTCTCATAAATTTGTGCTAGTGTTGAAGGTGGTACCTCATGACTATGTTCAGATTTTACAGTTATGTGTGACAGCAACAAATGATTAATTCAGAAGATCTTCTTCAGAGTTAGAATTTTGTTTTTCATATCTTATTTCTCGTTAAGCAGTTAAACCATTTTAATACTTACTTCTAAGTAACACTATCCATAATTTTGTGATGATAACTTATTTATCAGAATTTCCATTGGGAATTAGAAACATTTGGAGAATTTTTATAGACAGAAAAGACACTTGCATCTTCAGGCTGTGAAGCTGTGTTAGAGTGTGCACCAGACTATTCCAGTCTGTATTTTTGCTAACTTTTCCCAACTGAAGACTGTGTAATATAATGGTAGAAATGTAAATTTGGTACAAAAGACTGATCAAGTTTTAATTTCAATACAGTAATGAATATGGTACATTACATTTTACAATTACAAAAACCAAGAAAAAGTGTTAACTTTCTTAAAGTTGTGGATTTGGTGGGGGTTTTTTCTTTATGTCATTTATAGATTTTATTTATAAGAGTTCAGTAGATGTGGTATTGTCCAGCCTTAGGTACAACAAAATAATTAATAATATAACCATTTAAAAATAATTTTTAAAGAGGACTTTTGGTTTTTGAATGGATTGTCTAAACAACTAGATTTCAACAAGGTTTGGACATCCATGCAGACACAGAGGAATTTCAGGAGAAAATAAAGGGTTTTTTCTCTGAAAAAGCTGATCTTAAATATCCCTCAAATCTACAATACTCAGCTAGCTTGCCATGCCCAGTTCATCTGAACAAAGAGGTCATGGGGAAACAATTGAGGTACAGCTAAGACTTCTGTATATCAACGTACAGCTAGGACTTGTGGATATTAATCCTTCCTGTAGCATGTTCACACTACTTGCTGCAAAACTTAAGCATGGGACTGCTTTCTTTTTCAGCATTCTTTATTCCTCTATTGCTCTTCCTCTGCAAAGCTGCACCAGAAGGAGAAATCCATGAGATTCTGGTGGAGGATCCAGAGGTCCATAAGTGACATTGCCTATGCTGGGTTCCCAGTGAGTCAATTCTGCTTCAGTTGTGGAGACATCTCTGGTCACCTGGGAAACCAGCAGAATGCTCAATTTCTTTACCAGCTAGGAATCCAGGGTATATATTCATGGAAACTGGTGAGTGGTCCCAAGGCTCATAATTTTCTTGGTTTTACATAGGTTTGTAATCTCCTGCTCTGTCAGAAGCAAGCCATAAAGTAATGTTTGATGGCAATCTGTGAGCTGAAACAGCAGAGCTCTTTCATTTTTTCTTTTTGCCAAATAACATGGCAGTCACATCTAAGATTTCTTCACAAAAGAATGTTCTAGTTGATATAATTCTGGATTACACTCAATGTATCATAATCTGCCAGCAGAAAAAAAATTACTTGCTATTTTTTGAATCTTTTCAAGAAAAGAAGAATGAAAAATAATACTGTGAAAGTTGAGTGACCTTAACAAATGCAAACAACCAGGTTATGTTAAAATTCAAAAATGAAGAGCTGCATAAAATGTTAGATATTTGATCTGCAATGAAGTCTATGCTTCTGTTGTTGTATAGAAAATACAGACTCTTCTCCAATGTAAGGATTTTTGTAGTGATAATTATATTTTCAAAAAAGTCATAAAAGATCTATAGAGAACTAAATTTCACTTCTTCAGAATAAGAACTTTGATGATCGGAGCAATATACCTTATAATGGCTTTTAACTCCATTCTCCTTAGTTAAGCACATATATTTACAGGATCAAATCCTTAAATTTTGCCTTTAAGTATTTTTTGTCATTTCAAGATATGAAAATGTTGAATGCAAATGATGCATGTCTTTACAGAAAGACAAAGATGTAAAAGTTAATTGTTTTTCTATACCTGGTGCAAACAATGAAAGTCAGTTTGATCTAAATTTTTGCACCTTCATTATTTATGGTTGGAGATTCATTAACAATATGACAATACTTGTGGCTGGGCAACATAAAAAAAAAGTAATGAAAAAAGACAACTATTTTACAAAGATATTCAAAGTGCACACACAGTTGTAGCTTAATTTGTTCAAATATAGTTGGGCAGTATAAAAATAATCCACATTAGCATCCAGCTGTCAGTGATAAAAATGCCTGAGTAATCATTCCCTGGGCTCAGTTTCATAATGTTATAATAATTAACACAAAAGATCTTCAAAACAAATGCAATTGTGGTACACTTATTAGCAGGAGGCCATTGTGTGTATTCTCAGGAGCTTTATTTGAATAGTATTAATGTATCCATATCCATGACGGCTCTCACTGGGATAAAAAATCTCTCTCCCTGAAAACATTTACAAAGATGATTCAGACCTGATTTTTAAATGTGTTTTAAATCAGTTGAAGCTAAGATTTCAGATAATTAAATAAATATCACTTAAATAACAGTCCCTCTTATTCTCTGTCTGCAGAAGTTCACAACATTCAAAACAATTCGTTTTTCTTCAAGTTTTCATATTGTGCCCTGTATGTGGTTGAATATTTTACTGTACTCTTGACAAGCTTTAACAAATATTCTCCCAGATGTTTTCATAACAGCAATGTGGATTATAGATTTTGTGAACAATTTAGAGAATCATTCAATACAACCTTAAATGTTCCTCATACTTCTAGACAGAAACATTATAAAGGCTTGGAGATGGACAAGATCATGACAACAAATGCTCAAATTCATTTAAAAGTAATATTATGTAGTAGAATCACTGGAGAAGGCATGTCCTAAAATAAGAGTTGATAATAATAAAAGTCAGCTTTCATATGAATAAATCCAACGTCACTGTATGGTTGACAAACATGACTAAACTGATATGGCATGTTATATATGTTGATTTGCTTTGAAACATATACAGGTTTTTAAATAGTAGCAAGAGTAAATATTTTAAAGTCTTTATAAACAAGGCTATCTTTATTTGTAATTATCGGGCATAATAGTCCCAATGAAGAGGAGTTTTATTATTAAGTGTAATCTATTATTAATTGAATAACTGTAAATGATTTTAAAAATGTTTGAAACTGCTCAGGTTTGTTGTCAAATGGTTATGTAACATTTAAAGCTGCTACAGTTACACATCTTGAATTTTTATTTTTCAACAGTAACATTAACATTTTTCCTCCGTAGTACTGTGCCAGTACTGCCTTACCTTTCAAAAGAAGATGAATTTTTATTGTCAGTGACATACTTCTTATGGCCTGAGGCTAAAACATCAAAGTCCTACAGATACAAGTCTGTTTGAGAGAAGGATCCTGAAAATGACAATGCATATATTTGCTTGAATTCATGAGACCACTCTAAATAAACAGCAAACATGAATTACAGAGCTAGCACATTTCCACACCAATAGGATAGAACATTGAGTTCAGAAGGTTGGTTGGGGGGAAGGGGGGAATATTTTTATTCACCTGCTTCTTTTAATGAATGGAAGAACACTCATAAGCTGCAATTCCAAAGGGCAAGTTAAATATAGGTGTCTGAGGTTTTTTTTTTATTCATGGGATACCCTCAAGATTAGTAATATGAAATGCTGCTAACTCATGTTTTCAAAGTTCATGCAGAGAGCAATCCAACAACAGAATCTTTAGAAACAGGATATCTAAGGCACTGAAATTCTTACAGTATGATGAGCTGCAGGAGGGTGTTTTTTATAATAGCCTTCAATGGGGTTGTAGAATGGAACATAATAGCTTTGTGCTAGAAAGAGGCATAAAATAGAAAGTTTCTCTGAAAGAGTCTTGTACTTGCCACATTGACTGATTTGTCACTATTAGCTCTCTTTATTGATGATGAGGATAATTTTTTCCTTGTGCTTTAAGTGTTTGAAAAAATGAGATTACCCAGTAGTTATCCAGGTCAGCATGGAACAAAAGGAATATGTGATATTGATGTCTTTAGAACCCAAAGCTGCCAAGCTCAACTTTAACATCTTATTTCATTTATCAGTGCAGATGATTTTAGTGAAAAATGCACCAAATTACCAGTGTAGGTAGGCAGGTGGGATCACAGATATTAAATCTCTCTACAGCTGGGAGCTCTAAATGGAGGTGCAGCAACATGACATTGTCTTGTTTCCAGCTGAGCACTGTACATAAAATGTTTGACTAGTACAGTCAGAACTTTCAACTCTGTGCTGTATTGTGTTAATGGAAATTTGATTGTTACCTTTTGACTTCAATATCTTTCTATTTCTTTCTAACTTAAAGCACATTTTTTGTTCAATTCACCACAAATATATGCCTGGAATGTGACACCATTTCCATTTATCCTTCCTGTGGCAGTCGGGAATACTTCTATGGGGATGGAGTGGCTGGGTTGAGGGACTGGTCCCTTGCCCAGGGTAGAGCATGCCTTTGAGTGAAAACAGACACTCCTTTATTTCCAGCAGTAAACTCTAGCTGTACAAGCAGCAGCATATCCTCCTTCCCCAGGAAAGCCTTGGCTCTTGTGGAACCAGTTGTATCTTGTCACCCATCCTGCAAAAACACTGCCGCTTTCTGTTTTTCCCTGAGCAGCTCTCCTGCAGTGCGTGGCAGGTTGCTAAGAAGGGGAGGTAGCAAACTGGGGTGGCCAAGGCATATTTGCTGCAGCCAAGTACACCAGGTTTCCCATGGGTGCTGAGAGTAACAAAGTGGTGGCACTTTCATCTTTCCCTCTCCCTTCACACCCTCCTGCCAGTTTCATCAGATTGGCTCAGTAGTTGCCTTCTGGTCTTGCTCTTTTATCTTTCTCTTCAAAATTGATACAATTGGTAAAATTCAACACCTACTGTAAGGCAGAAATTTTTCTTGTGACAATAGCTGTGATTATGGTACGGGCTCAGAACATACTGTTACTGTTAATTTAATTGGCAGAGTAAAATTGAAAGCAGTTTAGTCCTAGATCCACAAATGTATGCAAATACCTAATACCTGCTTAATTTGCTTGAAGTCAGGTACTTAACTGCCGTTTGGAGTCTGGATCCTAGTATTTGCTTTCTTCTGAGTATGTGTGATTTTCTGTAATTGCATTGCAGGGAAAGTGGAGTTTCAAGATCTTTAGACATCAGAACGAGACATTTTGTGGTTGGCTTTGAATGCTGATACGTTATACTAATGCAGAGACTTTTATTCATATGATTAGGAATTCATAGGTTTATTTGATATCTCCATAGTCTGAATATATACAATATAATCACAGACAGAGTAAATGAAATAAAAACCTTAAGCACCAATTTACTGGTAAGACTTTATTACCATAAAATTGATTAATGTTTACATTTAACATGAAGTTTTGGTTCTTACTATTAAATTGGCTAGGGATGGTTTAAAGTTCTGATTAGCTCATTGAAAAATGTTAGTCAGTCTTTCCTCAGAAATCTGAAAAGGTAAACATTTATACGCCTCAATATGTGAGTTTAATAACTAAACAGATCACCACTGAGCTGCTGAGATAAATGAAAGAAGATCAGATAAATGTTATAAGAACAGAATATTTTCATTCCACTGAGTCTTTGCATTTTGAAGATAATCAATTACTCAATTCTGCATTGTTTATGTATTTCACAGTAGGACCAATCCAATAACTACAGTTTCAAGTTTTACTGATTCTGTTGAATCCTGTGGCTGCAGAAGAGTCTGGTGTCAGGATCATTAATGGCAACATGGTAAATAAATGGGTAATATGAGAGACATTTCAGAACAGGTACTATGCAACACCAGTTTTGTTAAATTAATCTTCCAGGTTCTCTGATTGAAGAATTCATATTTTTCTCAAAAACAAAAGACTGGAAAATAAACCACATGGCTCCTCTTTTCAGGCCACCTTCCTCTCATTCTCATCTCATGCCTCCTATCTGTACACTGATCAGTATGGAGGACAGGTGGATTGATCTTGAGATGATTTTCTTTGTTCACTCTTCTCACAGTTTTAGATACTCCTAAGACTTTGTAGGGCAGGCCTAAGATAGGCTTTAGAATTAACACACAGGAAAAGAGGATTAGGCAAGGACTGTCCCTGTAATTTAAGACACTATGCACAAAATGACGGAGGCTCAAATTTTGGGTAGATTACCCCAGAGATGCTATGATTTCTTTGGCTGTGGTATGTGGTAGCATGTGACTTCAAAATTCTATCGACCTGTTTGGATCAAATCTCTTTCTCTTTTTTGTTTGCAGTTGCAGTGGGCTGATGGGATTCACCAATTATCCTTTCCATGTCTCTTGATCCAATTTGCATATGTAGACATATACATGCTAGTCAAGACTGCACAAGAAGTTTCAGCAGCATGAAATTTTTTCACACCCAGGTAAACTGGGCACCAAGGCACTGAAAATAACATTTGCCTTTTAGATCAGTAATAAAAACATGCTATTAACCCTGTTCAAGTTAATTTCAGCTGACTTTGGGGGAAAAGGCCAATAATTGGGCTTGCATGTATTCCAGTGGTTATCTAACCCCAAACCAGGCTTCTCAATTGGTAAACAGACAGCAGACACTTTTCACAACAGACACGTTTTTGCTCTCAACAGTTTGACATTGAAAATACCATGCCCTTTCTTTTTTCCATTCCATTCTTTTTTCCTTAGTCCATTGATTGGACTACTTTCAATTCATCATGTCCTAACTATTTAATTTGATAGTTCAGGTGAATGGATGAATGTGCTATATTCATTAAGTCAAGTGGGAGTATGATACTTAGTAATCAGCTATGGTTTAATTTGCTCACTTATGCTGACAAGTACAGTGGGATGTACAGTGGGGGTACAGTGGGATGCCAAAACTGAGCGCACAAGATCTATATGAAAGATCTATATGAATCTGATTACAAGTTTTCCAGTCATTTACATATATGAGAAGGGAGTCCCTTCTCATATATGTAAATATCAAGCAGTGTAAATTAGGTGGAATTACACTGGAGTGAGATACAGGAGCCAAGGACAAAAGTTTGCAATGGCTGGATGGTCTTGGAGCAGAAAAAGCTGTGTGGTTGTAGCTGTAGTTCTCTGATTCTCTGAACCCTAACCCTAAACAGAATAGAATCTCAGCACCCTATCTGAAGTCATCATCACCTTGGGTGGCCCAGATCAGATAAGTGTTGAGGCAGCCATGTAGATGTCCTGCTGTGATCCTCTTGGCATGTCTTTTCCAGAAGCAGTATCCCAGGAGCTTCAGGCTCCATGGCTAGCTGAACCCTAACCTACCCCTAATGAGATAGTGCTGAGCTCCCAGCCTCCATGGGTGTCAAGATTTGAAAGGTGTGAAGGCAGCAACATTGGTGCCATGAAATAACACACTGGGCATGTATTTTCCAGCCCCAGTTTCCCTGGGATTGTGGAATTTATGGCTGTCAAAACCATAACATTAACCATCAATAAGCCTGGATTCTGTTCAAGTTCCCTACCATCAGAGGTGTTCCAGATAAGACAGGTGTGTATGCAGCAATTCTGGTGTCCTTTCACTATTTTTCTGTATGTGTATTCCAGCCCTACCCTCGCTGGAGGTGTAGGCTCAATGACCCTCTGAACCCTAACTAATCCTAACCATAATGGAATTATGACACTGTGGGTGAGGTCCCCATTACAGTGAGTGGCCTAGAATGGAAAAATATGGATGCAGCACTGGTGGTGCCCTTGTTGTGGCATGCCTTTTCTAGTACCAGCATTGCTGGAGCTGTAGGCTCTGTGCCTAGCTGAACTCTAACCCTAACAGAATCTTGGTGTTGCTGTTGAGTTCCTAGTCTCCATGGATGTTCAAGATTTGAAAGGTCTTGGTGCCCTGAAATGATGAATGCACTGGGCACATGTTTTCCCACCCCAGTATCCCTGGGAATGTAGGCTTTCTTACTGGCAGTATTGTTAGAGTTCAATGAATATTCATGAAGCACAAGGAATGCCTTTTAAAATTCCTTGTATCTGTAAATGCCAAATACACAGTTTAATAGCAGTGTCTATTCTGGAAGACAATCTTAAGCTCAAAATTTATTCTTCATAATGTTACTTCTAATGTGTAAGGTAGAATGAAATAGGGTGCAAGGTAGCCTCTCATTCTGAGTTCACTATATTGCAGTGATGTGTAAAGCTCTATTTAATTATGAGTAACTTGTAAGCTAAACTATTTAAAGTGGACTGATTTATATCAGCAAATGCTAGTAAGGTTAAAACTGAAACAGAAAAAATACTTCAAAAAAGTAAAACCAAAAAAAATCCAATTAATTAAAAACAAACAAACAAAAAAACCCAAACAAAAAACCAAACTAGAAACCAAAAAGAAACCCCAAACCACAGTGCTATGGGCATTGTAGCAGCTGAGCTGATTTTTCCTTCTGGCCAGAAAAAATCTCTAATCATATGTATACATTAGGGATGGTCTTGGGGTTGTCCCATAGGATGGACCACAATGTGGAAGCACAGCTGTAGACATGCTGTGAATATATTAACTAAGTTTTAGATGCTGTAGGTCTCTGTGTCCTGCAGGAAAGAAAATGAAAAGCATGCCAAGGAAATTCCAAGGGAATGAAATGGGAGCTGAAAATCTGGAGTGCCTTGTAGCAGTTAATGAAATCAAATTTTTAGGCTTGTAAATAAAGATATAACATGAGCCCTCTGTATATTTTTTTGAATATTTAAAAGTTATTACTTAACAGTGACCATTTTTGCTCACAATATGATTCATCTGTGATTTTTAACAGGATTGTTTATACTGAAGACCTACTATCAACTTTCTTGCTGATAAAAATTAGAATTTGAAAAGTGAATGAATAAATTTGTATTACACTCTAATGATATATCTTCTCATTCTTGTCTTAAATTTTCAAAGACCTTTTCATGCAGCTGATTTTGCAACTATGAGCTTTTATTTACTCTTTTGCTTTACTGGGTCATGGGTTTTTTTAATATCTCATTGGCAGAGGTTTAAAATTTTCATAATGTCACATTCAATTGCATTACACTTCCTTGATAAATATAAATAAATGAAATAGTAATTGTCTTATCTTTTTTTGTTTTGAAAAATATTTCACAAAAACGTGAAATAACATTCTGTATCTTTTTTTTAATTTAATTGATCAACTCCTTGTCATGCGATATTGAAAGAGTCAAACAGTTGAGGCTAGAATAGAAAACTGCAAATACAGCTTTGTGAAAAACACACACAAAAAATCAAATAAAACTAATTAGTATTTCTTTCCTAAAGCTGAAAGCAAGTGATTGAGATGCCATAAAATAAGTTCCTATAAAAATTGTTAAAAGTTCCTATATACTCCAGATCATTATTGATTGTATTTTGAGGAAAAAAATCCTGATCACATATTTTCCTAAGTTTTAATTATAGTATGCAGACACTTATATGTCTATCTATGGAGCACACAGAATCACAAAAGCTTGGGTTGGAAGGCACCTTTAAAGGCCATCCAGTCCAAATCCCATACAATGAGCAAGGATATCTTCCACTACATCAGGTTGCACAGAACCTCCCCCAATCCGTAAAAGTTTCCAAGGAGTGGGAATCTACTGCCTCTGGGCAACCTGTTCCAGTGTTTCACCACACTTACTGTAAAAAACCTTCTTCTTACATCCAATCTAAATTAACTCTCCTTTAGTTTAAAGCCATTACCTCCTGTCCTCTTGCAACAGGTCCTGCTAAAAACTTTGCCTCCATCTTTCTTGAGGGCTCCCTTTAGAAAGAATCTCTACAATGAATCTTCAATACCTTCAATCACAACTATAGATAACAGGGAATAATTCTACTTTTTTATAGAACCCTTCCAAATACTGGAAGACTGCTTTGAGGTCTCCCTGAAGCTCTTCTCCAGTTTGAACAACACCAACAGTCTCAACCTGCCTTTGTGGGAGAGGTGTCCCCTCTCATTACTGTGGCCCTCCTCTAGAGAGTCTCCAACAGGTCAATGTCTTTCTGTGATGAGGATTTGCTGCTGAATGCAGCACCCCAGGTGGGGTCTCACAAGAGCAGAATAGAAGGGCAGAATCTCCTCCCTTGACCTGCTAGCCCTGCTCCTTTTATTGCAACCTAGGATTAGTTCATTCATCTTTCTTTTTATTTGTTTTACTTACAAGGTTTTCCTGAATTGGCAAACTGAATGGTAGGTTTGAAAAAAATCCCATTTTAATTGAATTGACTTTAGAAACATCTGAGAAATATTTTTCAAGTTGTCAGCAGTAGTAGCTGCTGTTTGTTAAATCAAGCCTTTTAAGCCATGATACATCAAATATGTAATTCAACAATACTGATTTGCTAATTTCTGGAATTCTAGCTTTCTGTGGAAGATCTCAGGAACTTAAAAAATTGATAGCTTTTTTTTTTTTTTTTTTGACAAGAAGACTCTAGAAGAGATTAATTTAGCCTGAGTAGAACTCAATTTCTAATTTCTAGAGCTATTTTATTATGCTGAAATTTTGAAGTTATGATTTCTTTCAATTAAATCTTATTATTAGTTTTCAAGATTTCTAAAAGCATAAATAAAAAGAGGTATAAATATTTGTAAGATTTTTTTATTTCTGATTCAATAAAAAATTAAAATAACACATTTTTTTTAGATTTGAAAGGGAAGGAAATTTTTCAAAACTGCTGTCTTTTAAAAAGTGATTTAGCAAACCTAGTTAGCTTGTTGGCTAGAATAAAACACAGATCCTTTCCAAAGACTGTTAAAATGATAATATACAAGGAAATCTTAAATTGAAAGCCTTTGAGGTGCACAATATAGTGATATGCAGACATGATGTACCATATTACTACAATTTTTAAAAGGTTAGTTAATTAGTATATCCATCAAATATTGTCCAATTAGAAGAGCAGTTGGTTAGGTAATTTTCCCCTGGTTCTGCCCAAATAGAGCCCTCCCCCATGATCTCTTAGTCTATACTTTATTGTATCTACAATATATATTGCAGAATAAGGTGTCCTTGCTAGAATAAGGGCAAGGCTAAACAGTTTCAACCGTTTCAGTTATTGATTAGTAAGGGTTTGTTCAAATATGGGAAAATGCAGGAAAAACACTAAAATTTATAACTATGTATTAACAATCTACAAAGTTGTAAGCATATGAAAAATATATAAAAAGCTAAAAATCTTAAGGTATCAAACAGAGTGAATTTTATAATTTCATTTTTGTTTCATCTTGAATTTTCATGGTAGAATAAAGACATTACTTTTTTGTCCTAATTATTTGCAAATAATCACATACCTTAAAGATTTCCATAACAAATATGAAGAACTTGCAGAAGACATTTGAAGCAGAACTTGCTAGAAGACATTTGTACTTTCATCAAAATTTTAATGGCCTAAATTGTTCTTCAGTATTCTCGTATGATCTATTGCAAAAAGCTTTTATGGGTATGATACTTCTGTCTAGATAATAAAGACTTGGACATATTTCCTTGCTTATATAATTTTAGGGACAAGGATTTTAGAATACCATGTGTAGGGAGAGTAGATTTATACTGCAGATGGAGCATGCAATGTAGGATAAAGCAGTTACAGCAGCAGGCTTGTTTAAACCAGCTTCTTGCACAGCTGTTTCTGGGTTGGTACAGACAAATTTAATTTTAAGGCTCAGTTCAAACTGAAGAGCTGTACTTTATGCTTTTTCTGCCAGGTTAAGACTTACTTGATTTAGAGACAGAATGTGGAAGAATCTCTGTAGGCAGGATCTTGGCAGGAGTCTCAGACAGTCACCATGTAGGAAGGAAATAAGGGCCTGTATAAATACAGTCTGGCTTTAGAGGACTAAGGTTCATTAAAGAAAATAATTACAGAAAATATTTTTTTGTTAATTTAATAACAACAACAACAAAAAAGATATTATCAGAGATCAAAACTGTAAACTATGGTTCAAAATTTGAGATATTAAAACCTCAATCTTTACATCAGTGTTCCATGATGACAGAAATCCTCTTTATGCTTTTACTATGTCACAATTCACCAGCTTACCTTTTCAGGATAGGATTGACTCAGATAAGTGCAGTGGAGAATGAAATGCAGCCTAACCAGGATCTTCAACTCACAGAGACAAGAGTAAGCATACGGGATCACTGAGCTGACAACAGCTGCTAATTGCATTTTTTTTTTCATCTTTCTGCAAAGGAATTTTTTAAAAGCACATCCAGCTTACTGACCAGAATGACCTAACAGGTGCCACTTTCAGGTGGTCTCTTGTGGAAGACACAGGAAAGTACATTTGTTTTCTTTATCTTATGATAACTTGTGGGAGGATATTTCAGAGGAATGTTTGGTCTAGCTTATGAGACACTGTAGTTTTTTGATCTCTCTTGAATCAGATTAGAGTAAAAGCAAACAAACGTGGGCAATTCCTCTTTAAGCCTGTTCCAAGAATTTACCATTCCAATGGTTCCCTTCTAGCATTAAGCAAGATATATAAACACTTTGATGGCTCGATTTCTTTTAATTAAAGTTTAATTATCTGCCATTCAGTTGCTAGAGATGAAAGTACATATGTAGAGCTTTTAGGATATTCATATACAAAGGTTTGAGGAAAGAGTATGCCCACATAGCCATTAAGGGAAAACACTCAAAGAGCAGGAAAACAATCTGTAGAATCGGAAAACTAGGCAGTGGTGGGCAGCTTGACAATGCAAGGAGAACACTAAACCTTGAGCACACAAGGAAGACAAAAACAAACAGCAAACAGCCAACGCTTTGAGGGCAGCCCAACCAACATAATTGTAATGCTGTATTCTGTCGACAGGAATAGAATGCCCTCCAGAGAAAGAGAATATTTTTGAACTAGCAGAAGAAAAGATCTTTTTGGCTGCTATCTTTGGTGTGAAAGATTTGAAAGCAGTACAAGAAAGCAGAGGAAGAAACTACGAATATGACAAGGATGAAGCCATCCTTAATCTTAGCTCCTTTTTTTTTTTTTTGTCTTATTTTTTCTAGTCTTGTGGAGGAATAGCCAACATATTTGACTGAGGCCTTCCTATTTAGGGGAAGAAAGAGTAAAACTTTCTTGAAAAAAGGACAACTTCTTATGCTAACAAATTACTGAGACTTGCTGCCTGGGAAGAATAACTTTATCTTTTTGTTAACAGAGATAAAAAATATTAAAAGAAAATAATCAATAATGTGCATCTTAAACTAAACAGCACTAGAAAATTATAGACAATAACTATTTTTTTCTTCTGTGATTATTTTTCTGCTGTGTAAATAAAATCAAGTTCAATAATAGGTTATGAATACAGTATGTTGACCAGGGAAATGTGGCATGAATTTTGTGATGTATTTATGACCTGTTTTCAAAATTTAAAATACACCAAGATTTAAGTGACATAAATGATTTTCAGCAATCATTCCTGCTAGAAACTGCATTCTGATCAGTGAAGAGGAAAAAAATCTGAGTTGACTGTTAACTGCAGAACAGTTGTGAACCAGGTGTGTTGATTCCAAGTCTACAGATAAAGTACTTCCAGTAATAGAGGAATTATTAAAAAAAAAAAATAAATGGAAAAGTCTTAATTATCGTATTATTCAAGGTAGAACAGAATTAAGTTCTAATGTTTTGTGGCCCAGACCAACATGATAGAACTTCATGGATAATCTAGGCATCCTGGGAGTGTGCCAGACTGCCAGAGTTGATCAGTCCTGCTTCCTAATCCAGCATAGCACAAGAAGTCATAGCACTCCTTATTCCAAAGTAAGCCTTTTGATACAGATCTTTGTTCTCTGATGCATAAAGTAACAATCAGAATAAATGAGTCACTAGAGAGGGCTAGGAAAGCCTGGTGGGACCCGTGACAGAAAGCAGCTACTCTCTACAAATACATCCTCTGTGTAAAGAAGCAGAAAGGGAAATTACTGTGCTAGATAGCAGAGAGTGCTGGCATGGAAAAACATTCATTTATTGGTGGAAAACTCACCTTGAGAACATTGGTAGCATTGGAGGACTTTGAATTATTTGAAGCGTCGGGAAAGAAAGAATCACAACTAACTTTTGACAGATATTTTCTTACCAGGGAAAGAGAGCAGGCTTAATTCTGTCCTCTAAATCTATACCACTTTTTTTCCTAAAAATTTCCAAGCAAATCTTATATTGAGATAGCCTGTAATTTCATTGAATTTCTTTCTGTTCCTACTCCTAAAATCCCTTTCTCAGTCTCTGCCTTACCCATAATGCTTCATAATCTATTTCAGGAAGACACTGATTTGTAACAAGGAAAAATTATACACTGTGCATCAGATTTGGACTCCAATGAAGAGCAATAAACATTGTCTATAGAAAAAGGAAGCACAAGACAGACTAGCATTAGGTATCATAGCATAGATCATTGAATGCCTAAGAAATCAGAAATATGATTTTGTGAACTGTAAGATTGACCCTGGCTGAATGCCACCAAAGCCTCTCTATCATTCTACTCCTCAGCTGGACACAGAAGAGAATAATATATTATGAAGGATTCATGAGCTGAAGTTAGGACAGAGAGAGATCATTCACCAAATACTGTCACAGGCAAAACAGACTCAAATTAGAGATATTAATTGAATTTATTACTAAAAAAATCATAGCAGGATAATAAGAAGTAAAATAAGACTTCAAAAGCACCTTGCCCCCACCCCTCCTCCTTCCCAGCTCTACCTCCTAGCCCCTCAGTGGGGCAGGGAGATGGGGAATGGGAGTTATGGGAGTTCATTACATGTTTCTGCCATTGCTCAAAGAGAGGAGTATTTCTCCTGCTCCAACATGGGACGCTTCCATGAGGTGCGCCCCTTCAAGAACAGGCAACTCCTGTGTGGTCCCACACAGGGTTGGAAGACCTACCAGGAAACCTGATCCAATGTGAATTCCTCTCTCCACAGATCACAGGTCTCTGCAGGACCCTGCTCCACTGTGAATTTGCCATGGGTTCACAGCCTCTTCTCAGGCATCCACCTGCTAGGTGTGGGTCTCCTCCAGAGGCTGCAGGTGGATTTCTGCATCTCTATGGTCCTCTATAGGCTGCAGAGGAACAAACTTCTTCACCATGGTCTTCACCACATGCTATCAAGGAATCTCAGCTCAGGCAGCTGGAGCATCTCCTCCCTCTCCTTCTCCACTGACCTTGGTATCTGCAGAGATATTCATCTGATGTTCTCACCCCTCTCTTCTCTGGCCACAAATACATCTTCAAAATAGTTGGTTTTTTTTTTTTTTTCCTTAAATATGTTATCACGGAGGCACCAGTTTTGATTGACCCAGACCTGGCCAGCAGCACGTCTGTCTCGCAGCTGGCTGGCATTGGACATGGCTCTGCTGGACACAGAGGAAGATTCTCACAAAAGCCACCTTCTGTAGCTCCTGGCTACCAAAACCTTGCCATGCAAACCCAGTATGAGAGTAATTAAGATTTGGAACACAAGAACAGGCTAGAGAATAAAACTATAATTTAAGGGGTAACCCAGAGATTTGATGACTAAATTTCAGCCCTCCTGTTTGCAGCTTATTTTTGACTTAAGTTTAGATTAAGTCAAATGATGCCATTCCTTTCAAAAGAAGAATATTTACTTTAGAATTTCACTCCAAATCAGTCTGAAACTGTTATCCTGTTGATGCTATCATATACCTAGTGTGTGTGCAGAAATATTGTCCTATTTGATTTCAGAAAATTTGGTCAGTGAACTAAAGTTATGACACTTGTCTAAACAAAGCAACTGTCAGCTCATATCACAAGCTCCTTCTAAATAAAGACTTGCACCAAAGCTCCAAAATTTCTTTTTCTTTAATGAATCCAAGCCTTTCCACTGTCATTATTCATTCTTTCTAAAAACACAGGAAAATGCAATACATTACTCAACTGTGACCTAGCATGTCTTAAGGTGCATATTTTATTGATGTAAATAAATGAGATTCTAGACTACCCAAATGCTGATGTTTTGATCTAATAGAAACACTGTTTACCTTAAAAGTTGTCATTACTGCAATGATTATTTTTCCCGGAGGCTTTGACGATAATCTGGAGGACAAGTGCTAGAAGCCTGCTTAGTATCTGCAGATTCATTGGGCAATTAAACTATTTGATTATGTTGTAAAACGAAAAAAATAGTTAACATGCTTGCTGCTTTCTGTGGTTTCCTCTAATATACATTTTTCCTAACATTGAAAGAAAGAGGTTTAAAAGTGTATTAGTTTCATGCTTACATAAACACATTTTTTTTAGATAAAATTACAGCGTTAAACTCTATTGTTACTAGGCATTAAATTAAAATCAACCAGATGGTGGAAACTTGTTATTATGTCAAATTAAAATCAAATAAAAATGTATATTTTGCAGTCCTCAGAGCTAGAAGAACTGTTATAGATGTTTTCTTATGCTTTTGATGTCATCTGTCCCTCTAGTTTTCTTCCTGGATATCAATCTTGCAAACCAATACACATATAAATTCTATTTCCCTTCTTTTTGCCTTTAGGTGGTATCCAGTCTTTTCAACAGGAATTCATTTTATAAAGGTCACTGACTTAATGAAATAGTTTTCAATGTTTATGCCCATACTTTCCTTTGAAAAATAGATTTACCTTAACTAGGTATTCATCAGTACAAATTAACTGGATATATTAAATGCCATATCATTGCATAGGAAAAAGAAATGAAAAATATGCTGTTATTGCTCTAGGAAAAAAAATAAATAAAAAAAGGGGAAAAAAAGAAAAAAGAGAGAGAAAAAGAAGCAGTAATATGCTGCATCGAAGAAAATGAAAAACTATAATCTTTTATGGGTTGGACATCCAAGGATCCTGGCTTATTCCTAGTGGATGATCATCCCGTCACCCGTGTGGTTGATGGAAGCTAAACAGGTAGGATAGGTTTTGACAAAGGATCCATTTCTCTTTAAAATATATGTGTCTCATATATTTTAAAGCTAATGCTGCTGGAAATTTTAAGGTAAATTAAAAAAAAAAAGTCATGCCACCTCCAGTTTTCCTCACAGTTAAATCTATCTTGGAAAGAATTGTGGATGACACTGGGCTTCTAACAAAGACATAAAACAGCGGATAAAAGGGATTCGATTTCTGAAATTATTGCTAATTCAGAAGTTGAAATTAGTTATTATAAGCCTACAGTTGTTTCAGTATTTTTGAGAGTTTAGATAGGAAATAAACACATGGACAAGTCAAACTGTCTGTAATTTAAAACATCAAATATGATCAAAAGAGCAAAAATTCTAGAGTTCTGCTTCAAAGACCCTCTCTTAGTATTTAAGTACACTAGAGGAAATATAATCTTGGTCATTAAAGCACATATCAAACCCAGCACAGGAAAATAAAATCCAGCATTACCATTTATTTTTTTGTGTTTCACAGACTATATTTAATTGTTTCACATGAAATTAACTTTCTGCATACCCCATATTTGCAGTAAAATTAATGTTTGAAATTGGAAGGTTCTCTGAGCCCCTGCTTGAGCACAGACACCTAGAGACAGGTGTCCAGGACCATGTCCAGGTAACTTTTGAATATCTCTAAGGACAGAAAAGCCATAGCTTCTCTGGGCAACATGTGCCAGTGCATAGCCACCCTTACAAAAGTGTTTCCTGATATTCAGGACAAAGCTCCTGTGTTTCAGTTTGTGCCCATTGTCTTTTGTCCTCTTACTGGACATTAATGAAAAGAATTTGCTCTGTCCTCTCTGCAACTTCTTTTCAGTTATTTATCTACATTAATTAAGCCCCCTTTGAGCCTTTTCATCTCTAGGCTAAGCAGTCTCAACTCTCTCCATCACCAGGTGAGACTAACAGCTAATTCCTTGGGGCCTTGTTCTTGTTCTCCTTTACAATTTGAGTTGCTTCCCTCCAGTCTTTGAGCACTTCCTCCTGTTGCCATGATGGATCAAAGATTACTGAAAATGCCTGGCAATGAAATCTGTCAGCTCCTTCAGGACTTGTGGGAGCATCTCATGGAGAGCCCATGGGCTTCCAGGCAACCAGTGACAGGACAAGGGGACACAGTATTTAGCTGTGCCAGGAGTAGTTTGGGCTGAACATCAGTGAAAAAGGTCTTCACAGAAATAATGATTGGCCATTGGAATGGGCTGGCCAGGTAGGTGATGGAGT
Source organism: Cisticola juncidis (assembly GCA_013400215.1). NCBI lineage: Eukaryota > Metazoa > Chordata > Aves > Passeriformes > Cisticolidae > Cisticola > Cisticola juncidis. The sequence continues at coordinate 2,820,266 of VXBR01006352.1, read as the reverse complement.
CACAGTCCCTGGAGGTGTTTAAAAAAAGACTGGACACGGCTCTTAGTGCCATGGTTTAATTGATAAAGTAGTGTTTGTTCAGATTCGACTCAGAGATCTCAAAACTCTTTTCCAAACTAGTGAATTCTGTGATTCTGTGGTTTACTTATGTCCATTTCTAAACTACAACAATTATACTTGCCTATCTGTATTGACCCTTGATCCATTTTTGGGGAGTTATTGGTCAGTCACAAAAGGAAGCATTTTCTATACATTTGTAAAATAGAAAGAAAACTTTGTTAGATTACAGTATAAAAAATACCAGATTACATACATTCAGAAAAAAAAATGAAATTGCCAATAAAGGCTCTGACACTTTGAAACTTTGTTTCTGGAGTAAAAGCTGTTTTTCTTCTTTGAAAATTCTTTATTTCACTAATTTGAATATAGTACTAAGAATTAGTTACCACAGTAACAGAACAAGACAGCAGATATTTTTGCTGACTTTTACTAAAACATGAAGCCACTGCTAATGCACAGCAGTTGCTGAGATATAAAACACATCTAATTTGCAGGTGATACAAAATGTTTTCAGCAAGTTTAGTACTACAAAGTTTATGATACAAGTCAGATATGTAGTTCAAGTGAGAAAAACCCATGAAAAATGCATATAGATTAGAGATAAACTACTTATTTAATTAAATCCTCATCACAAAAAACCCAACCAACCAAAAAAGGGATAAGACCCAGGACAACCCCCAAAACCTCCAAAGCCAAACCAACAAACAAAACAAAAAATATCCAGAACAAATAAGCTTAATTTGTATTTGAGAAATCAATTCCTATGCATGTAGGGTGGGATCACAGCAGCAAGCAGGAAGATAACAGAGTATGAGATGTGCCTTTCTGTGGCATTCATTTTGCATAAATTCACTAGATCTCCTTCGATGGTTTTAATTGTTTTGAACCTAGGTCAAGAAAGAGGAAATAGATAAATGGTCTGTGCTCATTTGCAGCTTGATTATTCTAATACCATAGAGCTGTGCATCACCACATAGGCTGAGATTTCTCACTGCTCCAGTGGGTAGTATTAAGAGAAGCTAAGCCTGAAAAAGTAAACCTATCTCTTGCCCTTCTATTGCTGCTCACCCTAGAAAATTAAGCTTAATCTGATCTTAAGACAATTAAATAAAGAGATTTAAATGTATCATATACTTTGTAATTATCTCTTTTACATATTATTTTACACCTGACTTCAGAATAATTACTGACAATTCACCACGGTACAGAAGCAGACTCAAGCCTAAATTGATTTGGGTGTAGAAAAATGATCTTCCTGGAAGAAACTGAATATTGCTAACTTTGATTTATGTTTTTGCCAGAAATATTGTCATGTCAGTCATTCCACTTTGCATGGCTAAATTTCTGTTTTCACTTATCCACACTGCTACCATTATGGAGCAAACATGTTGACATAAGTCTCACTTTTGACTCTGACACTATCAGCTCAAAAAGTGTTTGTTTATTGAACTCATATCTAAAGCAATTGGGTTTGGGATGTCCAAGTAGTAACTGAAATACATCAAGGTTGGATGGCAAGACTGCTAAAGGACTCTTAAAGGTAAGGTTGATTAACAAGTTTTTTGCCAAAACAGGATTAAAATTATACTGGAGTTTTCTTTTTATAACATTGTAAACAACATAAGTTGATATATTTGATTCTTCCTAACAAATTGTTGAAACTATTTTGTATTTCTAAATTACTCTAGGGCAAAATTTAAGTAATTTCCAGATTACAACAGACAAAAGCTGGTGGTTAAAGATCAGAAAAGGTCTATTTAATAGCAAAAAATTGTATTTTCTAAGACATATCTAAGTATCTAGCGTAAAAAGGAAATAAATCATCAAATTATTATTTTGCAGAAGTATTTTTTTCCTTTACCTAGTTCTCTGTCAGTTCATAACTGACTGTGAAATACGTTCTCATTCTAGAAAAATGTTTACCTGTGTTTAACTTTATGCACTTGCATTAGTAACATCATTTGGACTCTTGTGTTTAGAATAAAATGAGTGCTAAAGTATTTTGGGCTTCAGCTTAGTAAAAGATATGAGAAAGAAACTCTCGTGTCTGAAATGAAATTGGAGACTTGAAAAACAAGTAAGTTGATGAAAAATTGCATAGCTAGATAAAGATTGATTGACTAATTTAAGTTTTTAAAAATTGCAATGAAAAAAAAGTTCAACATCCTCTGTTTTAAAGGGATTATGACATACTGATGCTTATTTCTTGTTTCCTTAGATTAGTGTAGACATATGTATATCACACAGTTGTGCTTCTTATATAATTATAAAAAAGACATTCATAAATGTCAGACATATAAAAACACATTTTTAATGTAAGAGTTATTTTACAAAAGATGCTAGTATTTCCTGAATCTCAACTGTGTGTTTTGAACAGAATTCTTGCCCAGGGGAGTCTAGATTCTAGCTGGGTTTAGAGAAAACAATTTGATGATCAAAGTAAAAGACCTAGTTGTAGCAGAAGCCTGGGGATCTGGAAATTTTCCTGCATCAGTAACAGAAATGCCTAGGGACTGATTTAAAGACAAGAAAACAAAAGGTTTGTGAAAAGGTAGATATAGTTTACTCCACAAGAAAAAAAAGGGCAAGGAATAGGAAAAAAACAAAAGTGAAAATGTAACAGCCCTACTGATTATTTCACATTTGCAACAACCACATTAATTTACCACAGCCTCCCATCAGCTGACCTGCTTAAATGCATGCTTGTTGAATTTTTCACCATTACATTTTCCATCATGTGTGGAAAAACATTTCTTTATTCTTCAGTTCTTCTTTGAAATCTCTTTAAAACTTTATAGAAACCTTGACCACCTGTAGATAGAGGTGTGATAATGATTAATGTAGTGCTCCATGGTCTCTGTACTGCCTATAACATTCTTGCCATAACCACGTGGTCTGCACATCTGGTTTCAGTAGCTATTGGTTGACTCTACCTCTTTAAGCCAACAATTTGTCATTTTTAAAAAGAAAAAATGTGAATTCACTAATTCATGACATAGTCTGTTAAATTTTCTACCCAACAAAGTACCAGTAATAATCAAACAGAAACTGAAAGCAAAATATTTTAGGTCTGTGCTTTTCTCCAGAAGAGAAACTGAGAGGTAGTATTAAAAAAAAACAAAACAAAAAAAACACAACAAACAAACAAACAAAACAAAGCAAAACAACCAACCAACCAAACAAAAAACCCCAAAAAATAGTCAATAAAAAGAATGCAGCTGATTACTTTGCTGAAAAATAAGAGGAGTTTTGGAGTTTTTTTAAGAATAGAGGTACAGCTGGAAAACAGCAATAACATTTCACAGATTCTTTTACTAATATTATAATCTAAGTAAGGAAAAAAGAAAAAAGGAAAAAAGGAAAAAAGGAAAAAAGGAAAAAAGGAAAAAAGGAAA